>JBBDHG010000571.1:160000-177500 GCA_037951165.1 Lophius americanus
GCTTTCCCATATAGACCCAGGGTTTCCTTCAAGCACTGGACATCTCTTTGGTTAGTTACAAAAATATTTACATCGTCAGCATACGCTGACACTGAAGGAATGCCCCGATCACTAATAATACACCCAGGCAGTGAGAGACCCCTGAGCCGTTCCCTCAGCCTAGCAAGGGTTCTATGGCAATGCTATAAAGTTGGCCTGAAATTGGACAACCCTGTCTGATCCCTCGCTGTACCGGGATTGGTCGACTCAGACCTGCTCCCATCTTCACCATACACTGTGTACCCTCATACAATAATCTTACCCAAGAAAGAAACCCATCACCAATACCAAACGCCCTGAGTGTTGAAAACAAATAAGAGTGATCCACCCTGTCGAACGCTTTCTCCTGATCCAGAGAAACAACACCAACAATTACATCAGACATTTTTGACAGATCAATTATGTCGCGAATTAAAAAAATATTGTCCATAATTGACCTGTCAGGCACACAATAAGTCTGGTCTGTATGTATAATTATTTCCAAAATGCCCTTTAGCCTATTTGCCAAGGCTCTGGAAAGCACCTTATAGTCAGTACATAGGAGCGCGACTGGCCTCCAGTTCTTTAACAGAGCCAGATCTCCTTTTTTTGGCAGCAGTGAGAGAACTGCTCGCTGGCAGGAGACAGGGAGAGATCCTGCATTGGAACATTCCAAAAGAACTTCATGAAGGTCAGGCCCAAGGATATTCCAAAAGTGTTTGAAGAAGTCCGTTGAGAGTCCATCAATCCCTGGTGCTCGTCCTGATGACATCTGGTTGACTGCAATAGTTAGTTCATCCAGAGTCAGCTCACACTCCAGAGCAGCCTTCTCACCTTGGCTGAGCTGAGGAAGGCCCTCCAGAAGCTCCTCTCGACACTCCATTGAAACCTGCTCCGCCTGGAAAAGGTCGCTGTAGAACTCCATTGCATGCTGCCTCATCTCCGCTGGATTGGTGGTCACTTTCCCCCCAGGTAGCTGAAGGCACGTCATATGCTTCCTCTGTGCCAACGTTTTCTCCAACTTGAAGAAGTAAGGACTAGGGGCATCCATGTCCTTCAACTGGAGGAATCAAGACCTGACTAGCGCCCCCTTTACTCTCTCCTTTAGGAAAGAGCTCAAAGCCCTCCTTTTTTCCCGGAGCAGGTGACTCGTGTTGGGATCTGAGTCACTTAGTGAACCCGCTTCAGTTTTTCTTATGTCAGCTTCAAGCTCCTCAATAGCTGACCTTGTTTTAGCCGTGGAATGGGAGGTGGACTGTTGGCAGAACACACGGATTTGGGCCTTTCCAACCTCCCACCACATCTTCAAAGAGCTAAAATCAGTTTTCCTGCTTTTCCATTGCTGCCAGAAATACTCAAATTTCTGTCAGAAGATGCGATCTTGTAGCAGTTTATTATTGAAGGACCAGCATGACCTAACCCTCTCACCTTGTGAGACAACTAGGTCCATGCTTGCAAGATGGTGGTCAGAAAACCCAACGGGAATAATGCTGCTGTGTGAAATCCTGGAGCTGAGGTTTTTTGAAATGTAAATTCTATCTAATCTTGCTGAGTTAATCCTGTTGTTATTGACCCTCACCCATGGGTGCTGTCTGGAATGTGGGTGTTTTACTCTCCATGTGTCCAGCAGATCCAGGTGTGTGATGAGGCTGCTGAGACACTGTGATGACTGTGGGTGTGGTTCCTCACCGGTTCTGTCCTGAGTGAAATCTATTGTACAGTTGAAATCCCCACCAACAATGAGGTGGTCCTGTTGGTAACCAAGTAAATGATTTTTTAATTGGTTGAAAAAACCTATTCTCTCCCGCCCTATATTTGGTGCATATAAATTTACAAAGCAATATGTGGAGTTTTCTATTTCTGCCCTGACAACTAATAACCGTCCCTTGACCGCTTCAGTAGAAGACAGAAAAACAACATTGGCAGTTTGTTTGAACAAAATGGCGACGCCTGCACTGAAGTTGGTGCCATGACTGAGGACACACGAGCCCCCCCACCATAAACCCCAGTCCGTCTCGTCAGCCGGAACCGTGTGCGTTTCCTGCAGAAACAACACATCGATGTTTTTAACGGCAGAAAGCTCTGAAATTAAGCCTTGTTTCTGCTTCTCTCTTCCCCCGTTTATATTAAGTCATCCTATTTTAATGCTCCTCATAGAAAAGACAGAAAAGAGGAAAAGACAGTATGAAACAAAGTTTAAATTCACCATGTGATTCATGATCATTTTTACTTAGTAGCTTTACGAACAGGTCTTCCTTTGGTCATTTTTCTTAGTGCAGTTATATGCTTCTTAAGGCGAAAACGTTTTTTCTCATCAAGAAGGTCAAACCCGACAAGTCTTTTCAATACATCTACTGACCTGATGAATTTGTCAGTATCTACAAAATAATCATTCACTTTTACAGATTTTTTAAACGTTTCATCCAAAAACTGATTTATTTCTTCCAAAGAATATAGATCAGCGCTCCTGGTAACAATTTCCTTTAGTGATGCTGTATCAGAGTCTTCCTCCATCTCATCACCTTCAACAGACATCTGGCTGCTGAACACAGTATCATCACTTACATCTACAGGGACAGCTTCCTCAGCCTCCTCGGACTCTGGCTGGACCTCAGCAGGTACCGCCCCAGAACTGCCCGGGTCTCTACAACCACAGCGGCCCGTGGCCTCTTGGTTTTGGGCTGGTCCTCTGAGTCCACCTTCTTCACTTCACCTGACATCTTAGCCTTCTTAACCACAGCAGCACATCCCGCTGCCACACCCGCGTCCACCTGACCACCGGCCACCTTAGAACGGTCAGGCTCCGCAACGGAGGCAACCGCAGCCACTTGTTCGGCAACGGAAGCAACTGCAGCCCCCCGTTCAGCAACGGAGGCAACTGCAGCCACTTGTCCGCCACCGGTTTCGACAGCCGCCGCCGATCCGCCACCGGAGACCTTGCCACCCGGCAGACGGACCTCTGATGAAGCGCGATCCTCCGCTCCAAAGCGAGCAGAGTCACGCGCTGCATCTGCGGAGGGAACCAGCTGTTTATGCGGACACGCAGCGCGTTTGTGTCCGACATCACCACATTCAAAACATTTCATCTGGCCTCTTGGTTTTGGGCTGGTCCTCTGAGTCTCTTGTGTTGCGTCACATCCTGAGGAAAATCTCCCTTATAAGCATGAAGCTCAGGGGATGGAGCTGAACGCATGAACGCATGCTGGGTTGTCGTACTGCTTGTAGAACCCCCCCCCCCCCCCCCCCCCCCCCCCCAATCCCCTGGTCCGCTAGTGTCTCTGTCTAAGGAGCAGCGGATCAGAACCTCGCTAAATGCAGCAAACGGTTAACGGGTCATTCTTCTGGAGCCGCCGTGATGAAGGCTGTCAGCCTTCATCACGCTCTCTGGATTCTGTATCTCAGGCTGCTGAGTTGATCCTGAGGTTGTGAGTGACAGGCGGCTCCGGCGGACCGGACTCCAACCGGACCGCTCCATATTCATGAGCCCATTTACATTCTGCCTCCGTTACCCGAGCAGCTACCAGACATGGAGGCAGAAGAAAGAGGCTGCTGGTTCCACGCCGAGGTTATTTCTACAGAACCGGGTCGCGGACAGAAGAGGTTCTTGTTCCACACAAAACTTTAACGAGAAATCAAGGATTTTAAATCCGCTCCGACTTCGTAGCTTCACACAGAGGAACATCCGCAGAAAACGACTTCATGCACTGTAAAAAGTAAAAAGTGGCTGGAGGAGAACCATCTTATATCTGGACCACTAGGGGGAGCCCTATTTTATAGAAGACAGAACTTTCAGACAGAACTTCAGATTCAGTTAGAGGAGGTCAATCCAGGGGACGGATGGTACAACGCAGCGAGTTGGGGGCTTCTCAGGGTTAGGACTATCCAGGCTCACTGGACCTAGACTCCTATAAAGATCTGGGCTCACTGGAGCTTGACTCCTCTAAAGATCGATGTTCACTGGACCTAGACTCCTATAAAGATCTGGGCTCACAGGAGCTGGACTCCTCTAAAGATCGAGGTTCACTGGACCTAGACTCCTCTAAAGATCTGGGCTCGGTTGAACCTGACCACAGTCTGGATTGGAGACAACATGTTAACATTGATGAAGAGGTCCAGAGTCTTCATGTTCACTCCTCAGCACCAGAATCAAGTGACCCGTAGAGTCAGACCTAGATTCAGAATCTTAATTTTCTAAGTGGGACCGTCTAGCAGAAGTGACCGATGGTCCTCACCTGTCCACAGGTGTGAACGTGAGCATCTGTGTTTCTACATCAGAACAGCTTGGTTCTGATGGAAAAATCCTACTGTTCTGTTAAAACAAGGTTCTGATGATCGCCGCCTTTTATTAAATATATCCATGAGTATTTTCTATTATTGTTATTATTTACTACTGAGTTTATATATAGTTACTTATAGTTTTACACGAAGCCTCCTGAACCTCCTTGAAATGTGTGAAACAGAACCACCGGCCTTTTCTCCGGTCGTCCCCGCTCCTCCTTCCTTCAGCTCTGGATCTTGTGATTGGGATCACTGCCAGTGTTTCCGTCAACCCAAACAGACTTCTGGTTCTGAAGTGCGTCGTGACTCCACCAGGCTCCTCCCCACCTATGAGGATGATGACGATGATGGTGATGATGGTGATGATGGTGATGATGATGATGATGGTGGTGATGATGATGTTGATGTTGATGATGATGATGATGGTGATGATGGTGATGATGATGATGATGATGATGATAATGGTGATGGTGATGATGATGATGATGATGATGATGATGATGATGATGGTGATGATGGTGATGGTGATGGTGATGATGGTGATGGTGATGATGATGATGATGATGATGATGATGATGATGATGGTGATGGTGATGATGATGATGATGATGATGATGATGATGGTGATGATGGTGATGGTGATGTGATGATGATGATGATGATGATGATGATGGTGATGGTGATGATGATGATGATGGTGATGGTGGTGATGATGATGATGATGATGATGGTGATGGTGATGATGGTGATGGCGATGATGGTGATGATGATGATGATGATGGTGATGGTGATGATGGTGATGCTGATGATGGTGATGATGATGATGATGATGATGATGATGGTGATGATGATGATGATGATGATGATGATGATGATGATGATGGTGGTGAAGGTGCGGATGAATCAGCATCATAAATGTGTTTGAGCTCACGCTGGTGTCTGAACCTCTGGGGAAACTGACAGCTGCTCAGTGAAACCATGAATAAATCAAAATCACTTATTGGGAGCTTGTAAAAAGTTTTTTCAAACTTGCCAAATGAAGAAGTGAACATTTATCTGATATAAGAGTGGCGACATTTAGATGGAGATTTTATTTTATTATTATTCTAACGGTATTTTACTGGTCCGCAGAAACGTTCTGTCCCTTTAATTCATTAATTAATTATGTGTTTATATATTTCTTTCATTATTTCTTTCATTATTTCATTATTTATTTATTCATTCATTCATTTATTTATTTGATTCACGTGTTTGTTTATTGTTCATTGTGAGTGTATGTGTGTGTATATGTGTATGTTTGTGTGTGTATGTATGTGTGTGTGTTTATATGTGTATGTGTGTGTGTATATGTCTGTGTGTGTATATGTGTATGTGTGTGTGTGTATATGTCTGTGTGTGTATATGTGTGTGTGTATATGTGTATGTGTATATGTGTATGTGTGTGTGTGTATATGTCTGTGTGTGTATATGTGTGTGTGTATATGTGTGTGTGTATATGTGTATGTGTGTGTGTGTATATGTCTGTGTGTGTATATGTGTGTGTGTATATGTGTATGTGTGTGTGTGTATATGTCTGTGTGTGTATATGTGTGTGTATGTGTGTGTATATGTGTATGTTTGTGTGTGTGTATATGTGTGTATGTGTGTGTATATGTGTGTATGTATGTGTCTGTGTTTATAAGTGTATGTGTGTGTGTGTATATGTCTGTGTGTGTATATGTGTGTGTGTATATGTGTATGTGTGTGTGTGTATATGTCTGTGTGTGTATATGTGTGTGTGTATATGTGTATGTGTGTGTGTGTATATGTCTGTGTGTGTATATGTGTGTGTGTATATGTGTATGTGTGTGTGTGTATATGTCTGTGTGTGTATATGTGTGTGTATGTGGGCGGAGAAGACTGATTTAAAGAAGGTAAAAAATCCTGAAGTGAAGTAAATGTTTTTCTGTTATCCTGTTAGCATCGGTGCAGAGATGAACGAGCCAAAGAGAAGCTCAGAGACGACGAACCCCCCCCCCCCCCTTCTGATTCACATTCATTGTTTGTTTTTTTGTATTCTGCAGCTTCAATAGAAATACTTTAATGTCAGCAGTTTCAACTCAGGAGGGGATTTTTTAACCTAATCTTATTTAGTCATCTTAATTTAATGCGGCCACCAGGAGGAGATTCTTCAGCAGGTGGAGGTGGAGGTGGAGGTGGAGGTGGAGGTGGAGGTGGATGGTCGCTCCTGTCTGCGGCAGCTTCAGAAGACGAAGAAGAAGAAGAAGATGAAGATGAGGAATCAGGAAACTCCGAGATCAGTGAGGTCGTTCATGATGTCAGAGGGGGAAACGCCGTGAGATGAAAACTGGAATCAAAGTCTCGCAGCTTCAAACCATCAAGAAACAAAAACGTTGAAGTTGTTGCTTTTATACAAACGGTAAATGAATCCGTTCAGACTCAAACCTTCTGTTGAAGCGTGTATTTAGTCAGCGAATACTCGCCGATCATTCCTGCCTACTTTACCTGATGGTGGGAACTCTTTACGGGAAGTTCCGTAGAAAATCTGTTGAGCGAATACAAGATTTAACGGTAAATGACACAGATGGAATATCAGCCTGAAAGAATCAACAACAAATATCTACGGTAACTTTAGCTTCTTACTTCTGTTCAAATGAGGGGATGCTGTTTCTCAACGGTTGAAGTTTTCATACCAGCTGAATCTGGTATTTAACGGAATAAATATTTTAGGGCAATTATTTGATGGTGACATTCTGGTATTTTTCATCATTTTAAATTCATATTTTGACATATGAAGTTATTTCCTGTTTTTTTATTTGATTCTTCGTGTCTACTACGATATAACACTTTCATGAATTTGCGATCTTTTACAGTTTTGGTATTTTTTACAGTAATTTCCACAGACAATTTTAAAGTTGATATTCTGTCGACTCTGAGGAATGTGGGAGTCTGAACTTTTTTAAAGTCTGCCCTTGAATGTAAACACACCATCGTAATGCTGGCGACCTTCAGCATTTTATTTCTTCACAGAGACGTGATTTCGTTCCTGCAGCAGGAAGGGGGTGGGGCGGCCTGCCTCCATATTTAACGCCTTATTGCCCCCCTCCTCGTTGGCTGTTGCGTTGGGTCAGAATGACGGCTGACACACTTGGGGACAAACAGGTTGGAGCGTGGTCGGACGGCGTGACTAAATCATTGGGTTTCTAACGGTCGGGTGTGAGCGTGCATAATGTCGTCCCCGCGGGCCGTTTACCGTCTGACAGGCCGTAATGAACGGCGGCAGACTTATCGCCCTAGAAGATAAACTTTAATCAGGCGCCTCTGTCTGAGCATGCCTCGGCATATCCTGGGTCCGGCGCTCCACACTCAAGGCAAATAGCAAACGGGAACTTATTTCCGATTTTCCTTTAAATGTGAAGCGTGTGATGATGTAATCAGAGAGGGAGGGGCCATCGGTTAACCCCTAATCAATCTCTGTTTGACTCATTCCAACCAGCGGCTCCTCCTCCATGAACTCAAGCAGCAGCTTTCAACCAGCGCCAAACTAGGACGTCTCCATCCATTCAGGCTCAGGAGGTGGAGCAGCCTCCAACCATCGAGGGTTGTTTGTTCTAAAACTCAACATCTTCTCAAATATATGTGTCTAGTTTCTAATCAAAACATCTCATCACACCTGATTTAAGACACGACCTCTGAACCGGTTACCGTCAGGCAACGAGACGAGTTTTAGACAGTCTGGAATATATTCAGTCAAAGAATCAAAAACTATGTGTGAGTAATCTGTTCCTGTATGTGAGTAACCTATTGCTATGTGTGAGTCGTATGTTACTATGTGTGAGTAGTATGTTACTATGTGTGAGTAATCTGTTACTATGTGTGAGTAATCTGTTACTATGTGTGGGTAACCTGTTGCTATGTGTGAGTAATCTGTTACTACGTGTGAATAATCTGTTACTATTTGTGAGTCGTATGTTACTATGTGTGAGTAGTATGTTACTATGTGTGAGTAATCTCTTACTATGTGTGAGTCATCTGTTACTATGTGTGAGTCATCTGGTACTATGTGTGAGTCATCTGTTACTATGTGTGAGTAATCTGTTACTATGTGTGAGTCATCTGTTACTATGTGTGAGTAATCTGTTACTATTTGTGAGTCGTATGTTACTATGTGTGAGTAGTATGTTACTATGTGTGAGTAGTATGTTACTATGTGTGAGTAATCTGTTACTATGTGTCAGTAATCTGTTACTATGTGAGAGTAATCTGTTAATATGTGAGAGTCATCTGTTACTATGTGTGAGTAGTCTGTTACTATGTGTGAGTAATCTGTTACTATGTGTGAGTAGTATGTTACCGTTGATTCTTTGCCTTTTGAGAATCAGGAAAGTTGAAGTTTTTAAAGTGTTGAAGTAGGTTCTCCACCCGTGAGGACAGAACACTGCAGTTGTTTCTCCGCCCTTAGCAGAAGCTCCACCTGCAGCAGCTGATCGGCCTAATGAGGCGGAGACGGCGGCGGTAATCAGCGCCATTAGCTTTATGACTATTTATTATCGGAGGCAGCAGATAATGAAGAGGAGCTCCTGGTGTTGACGGCTCACCGAGGAACGAAGCAATCTGTTCGTTAATGGACCTCTGTCACCTGGACACCTCCACCCAGCATCCACCTCATCCATCACCACAGAAGATAGATGTTCTGTCCTGGTTCTGCCCCGAACTTTGGACCAGTCAAAGCTGAGAGGATGATGATGGAGTCTCTGGAGATGTTCACCTCCTCCTTGCGTGTCCGCCCGCTTGAGCGCACAGAACCAGAACCGCCGTGGCTGCTCCATTTGTTTGCCTCTGGACAACGTTTCTTGCTGGTTCCAGCCCCTCCGGGTCGACTCCAGCGCCATGTTTACCGACTGTCACTCAGCTGCTGGTATGTGGTGTCATGCTTGTTAAGAATCCGGTTCATGCCGCAGAAACGGGCCGCCCGGAGGAGGCGCTGTGGGTCGTCAGCAGACAGAACCAGGAGCTCAGTGAGAGAAAATATTCCAGCCTTCACCTACATCCCCTCACAGCAAGAAGGTGTCGGGTTCAAACCCCGGTCCGGCCCAGGTCCTTTCTGTTTGAGTTTGCACATTCTCTCCAGGACTGTGTGGGTTTCCTCCGGGGGCTCCAGTCTCCCCCCACCATCAAAAACAAGTGTGATAGGAATCG
Source organism: Lophius americanus (assembly GCA_037951165.1). Lineage (NCBI taxonomy): Eukaryota > Metazoa > Chordata > Actinopteri > Lophiiformes > Lophiidae > Lophius > Lophius americanus. Next base: position 169,496 of record JBBDHG010000571.1, read on the forward strand.
GGTCAGGCTGGCCGTTAGTGGCGGGTCGCCCAGGACTGACCCGCCATCTGACCGTCGTAATTTGGCTGTTCACTGTATGATGACGAGAATAAAGATCTTATCTACTATTGATGGATCGTCTTCAGGTCTCAGACCCACAGAGAGGACAGTGAGAGGAAGAACTGGAGTGATTTCGGTCAGGTGCATATTTCTGCCACTAGATGGAGTCTTCAATGGAAACACAGGTTCTGGTCCGTAACTTCCCGACCATCAGTGTCATAATTTAGAATCGACTCCAGGAAATCTGTGTGGTTTTATTCCTGAACTCATAAAAACGAGATGATTGTATTTATCTTCAGCATTGAGTCACTGTGGGATCTGAACCTAGAGCAGACCGCTGACTTGGAGTGACTGTAGAGACCCCTGCTGTCTGGGATCAGTTCTTAAGGTGATCAACTGCATACATCAGATGACCTCAGATGACCTCAGATGACCTCAGATGACCTCAGATGCCTCAGATGACCTCAGATGACCTCAGATCACCTTTGATGACCTTTGATGACCTCTCGGTTAGGGCGAGGACCTGTGAACTGAAGAGGAAGCAGACTGCAGGATGAAGAACTGCAGAGTCATCATCATCCTCCTCTCTACTCTGTCAGAGACCCGCCGGCGGCGTGAAGAAACCTTGGTCCAGTGGATCCGGCGGTTAAAGAGGGATAACGGCGAGCGGTGTTTCTGCATGTCGGTGATACTCGCCGAATGAATCAGAGCCGAGTTCCCCGGCTGCCGCCCTCCAGATCAGTCGCATTGGTTCTCCAGAGCAGTGCGAGGAACGCCGCAGAGGGTTAACGAGTCACATGTTCACAAACACTCTGGCATTCCTGATGAAGCTTGATGAAGATCCCTGAGCTCACCAGCTGGGTTGGGATGGCGTCTGGTTTCGGCCATCACGCTGAAAAGACTCAAACGTCTCACGCTCATAAATCTTCCTTCGTGCCGTCAGTAAAAAGACATGAATCCAGAGGTGGCATTCATCATCATCAGGAGCCTTCATCCTCCTGCTGGATGTGAGATGAAAATGTTTCAATCCAGGGAACATCTGTGACACGTCTTCATCATAAAACCTGTAACAGTTCAACCGCCGCTCTGCTGGGGGTTATTTCTGTGTCTCGCTTTAAAAACAAGTAAATCAAAGTTTTACACTTTAGTAAAAACTTGAATGTTTGGAATATTATCTGGACTTTATTTGTGTGGAGAAAAAGTCCATCTCAGTCTGAGGGAGATTTGCTGCGTCAGCATTAACGTAGGTAAGGTGATAAAAAGGTTTCCAGCACAAACCCATGAACGCCGCTGACATCAGAATCACGCCGGTCCGAACCTCTGAAACCGTTTTCTTCTCTAACGCTGCTGAGGAGAGAGGAGGCGGAGCCTGCAGACGTCTGAAGATGAGTCTGTCGAGCATCAGAGGACGTCTCTGCTCTCTGCATGCTGCTGGATGTTTAATTAGTGATGAGAGCTGCTCCTTCCTCATCTTCTTCATCTTCTTCATGTTTGATGCTCGCCTCCGGCTCCACTGACCGCAGAATCCTCGCAGCCGGCCAAATCAGGGACAAGGCTTCGCTTTCAAAGCCTCTCCTCCGCTGACTCTCTGAGCTTCCATGAGATTGATCCCAGAGCTTTATCTGTGCAAACATGTGCTCCAGCCCCGCAGACCTGGGAGGAGGCGCCTGGAGGGGTTTGGTTCTCCTCCGCTCTGGCTGAGGCTCCGCATGAGCTCCGAAGAGGAGGGACAATGTGACAGCACCACAGCCGTTACCCATCAGAACCGCCTGTGGCCCCGTGTGATTAAAGCTGAGAGAGAGAGAGAGAGAGAGAGGGGGAGATTGTGTGAGAAAAAGAGAAAGAGAGAGAGAGAGAAAGGGAGAGAGAGAAAGAGTGTGGGTCAGAGAGAGAGAGTGTGTGTGAGATAGAGTGTGTGTGAGAGAGAGAGCGTGTGTGAGAGAGAGTGTGTGTCTGAGAGAGAGAGAGTGTGTGAGAGAGTGTGTGTGAGAGAGAGTGTGTGAGAGAGAGTGTGTGTGAGAGAGAGAGAGAGTGTGTGAGAGAGTGTGTGTGAGAGAGAGAGTGTGTGAGAGAGTGTGTGTGAGAGAGAGTGTGTGTGAGAGAGAGAGAGTGTGTGAGAGAGAGTGTGTGTGTGAGAGAGAGAGTGTGTGAGAGAGAGAGTGTGTGAGAGAGAGTGTGTGTGAGAGAGAGAGAGTGTGTGAGAGAGAATACCAAAGATACTAAAACGTTAAAAAGAACCTCCCTTAAATAAATAAAGACTAAAAGTGTTTTCATGTGGAAATCAGTCAAAAATATCCAGACAGAAGAAGTGAACATGCGTTTGGTCAGACTTCAGACGTGAGGAGGACCAGCTAGTAAATCTCATTATGAACTATCTTTAACTATATTACTCTAGGAATAAACCAAATTATTTTACCTTCAAATAAATCTTTATGTGTTTAGATTTCTAGTTTTTGCAGAGCGACTAGATTAAAGCTGAGACTCATGAGGATTTTAAAAATGTCTTTCCTGCTAAACTTTGAACATCACTGTAAAAACTGACGTCTAAGTAAAACACCTGACATCCAGGTAACAAAGAAAACACCTGACATCCAGGTAACAAAGAAAACACCTGACATCCAGGTAACAAAGAAAACACCTGACATCAGGGTAACAAAGAAAACACCTGACATCAGGGTAACAAAGAAAACACCTGACATCCAGGTAACAAAGGAGGTTTCTCCTCAGCGGTCTGCTTCTATGTCGGATAATTTCTCCTGAACCATCTCATTCATGGATCAGAACCCGTTAGTGAGGTTCGAATTCCTGGTTCTGAGTCAGTTCACGCTGGAACCATCATCATCATCATCATCATCATCATCATCATCATCATCATCATCATCCTCATCATCATCATCCTCATCCTCAGCTCTTTGATCAACAATCAGTCAGAGTCAGGATCTCTGATTCTCAGCTTCATCTCCTTTCATCTCTTTTCTACGTTCAGTCCTTTCTTCGGATCGACACAGAAGTTCTGGTTCAGTCTGGAGTCGGATCTTTAGATTAATGTTGGTTCTGTGAGGCTCCATCTTCCCACTTCTTTTAAAGAATCTTGGAAAGTCGCATTTTTCTGATCTGCTGGCACACAGTTTTCCTTATTTTATGTAATGCCGCCCAGATGTGTTCTTGTTTCTAAGACTAAGTTGTTGTTTTACTTGAAAGGTTCTGCTGGATCGACAGGAACCGCTTCTACAAACCCTCGGATGAGAAATAATAAACCCGCTGCACAGAGCGGCGTCTGTGGAAGCGTCGTATTTTCCTCTCATCTGCACATCAGTGGAATCTGAATAAATGAAAATGCATGTGGTGGCGGCGGAGGAGAGCTGGAGGCGGGTGCCGGTGCTGTTGGTATTCAGAGGACGCCGCTGTTTGTTTGAGTATGCATTGTATTCATGAATGTGCTGATAGACTCCCCGCGGCTCCACGCCGCCAGCAGCCGTTGGCACACAAACGCACATCCTGTGTTAATTTGTCTGCACTTAAAGACAAACGTTGTGAGAATATCTGGACGTCAGCAGCTGGATGTCCTCTCCTGGGAAGGTCGTTTCTGGACAGGGGACAACCTCCATTACTTCTTCTGCTGATAGTCAAAGTCCAGCCGTCCCAGCCGGCCGGATACTTGAATACTCATTATTAACTCTGCGGCTGCATGTTTGGTTTACAGTGCAGTAAAGATTTCTGCGGGTTCAGAAACACGGGAGGAAGGACAGATTTCTTCTTTTGACAAACACATGGAATCAACTTTTACAGTTTCTGTGAGGAACCGATACCAACCGGAGGTAAAGCACAAAAAGAACCGCTTTAAAAGGTTTGTCATCCAAGAAACGGTCGGTGCAGGAAGAGGCAGCCGGGTACCGGAGGACAGGTCCAGTAAAGGTTCTGGCAAGGAAACTCAGTAGGAACGCTGGTGATAATGACGCTGGGGAGCGTCAGGAGCCGCAGAAAGAGGAGGTGGGAATAAAGGCACTCCGAGGGGGGCTTGGACTGAGACACGGCTGAAGAACCATAGTACAGTCTGACACAGGAGGGGCGGGGCTTCTAGTGAGCTAGTGACTCAGTCTACAGGAGGACTGAGTCTAGAGGATGACTGAGTCTACGGGAGGACTGAGTCTACAGGAGGACTGAGTCTAGAGGAGGACTGAGTCTAGAGGAGGACTGAGTCTACAGGAGGACTGAGTCAACAGGAGGACCGAGTCTAGAGGAGGACCGAGTCCAGAGGAGGACTGAGTCTAGAGGAGGACTGGGTCTAGAGGAGGACTGAGTCTAGAGGAGGACTGAGTCTACAGGAGGACTGAGTCTAGAGGAGGACTGAGTCTAGAGGAGGACTGAGTCAACAGGAGGACCGAGTCTAGAGGAGGACTGAGTCTAGAGGAGGACTGAGTCTACAGGAGGACTGAGTCTACAGGAGGACTGAGTCTAGAGGAGGACTGAGTCAAGAGGAGGACTGAGTCTACAGGAGGACTGAGTCTACAGGAGGACTGAGTCTACAGGAGAACCGAGTCTAGAGGAGGACTGAGTCTAGAGGAGGATTGAGTCTACAGGAGGACTGAGTCTACAGGAGGACAGGGTATACAGGAGGACTGAGTCTAGAGGAGGACTGAGTCTAGAGGAGGACTGAGTCTAGAGGAGGACTGAGTCTACAGGAGGACTGAGTCTACAGGAGAACCGAGTCTAGAGGAGGACTGAGTCTAGAGGAGGATTGAGTCTACAGGAGGACTGAGTCTACAGGAGGACAGGGTATACAGGAGGACTGAGTCTAGAGGAGGACTGAGTCTAGAGGAGGACTGAGTCTAGAGGAGGACTGAGTCTGGAGGAGGACTGAGTCTGGAGGAGGACTGAGTCTAGAGGAGAACTGAGTCTACAGGAGGACTGAGCCTAGAGGAGGACTGAGTCTAGAGGAGGACTGAGTCTGGAGGAGGACTGAGTCTAGAGGAGGATTGAGTCTACAGGAGGACTGAGTCTACAGGAGGACTGAGTCTACAGGAGGACTGAGTCTAGAGGAGGACTGAGTCTAGAGGAGGACTGAGTCTAGAGGAGGACTGAGTCTGGAGGAGGACTGAGTCTAGAGGAGAACTGAGTCTACAGGAGGACTGAGCCTAGAGGAGGACTGAGTCTAGAGGAGGACTGAGTCTACAGGAGGACTGAGTCTACAGGAGGACTGAGTCTACAGGAGGACTGAGCCTAGAGGAGGACTGAGTCTAGAGGAGGACTGAGTCTACAGGAGGACTGAGTCTAGAGGAGAACTGAGTCTACAGGAGGACTGAGCCTAGAGGAGGACTGAGTCTACAGGAGGACTGAGTCTACAGGAGGACTGAGTCTACAGGAGGACTGAGTCTACAGGAGGACAGGGTATACAGGAGGACTGAGTCTCTGCACCATGTTAACGTAATCATGCTGGACTCTCTGTGCTGAAGCTGCCCAGAACCGATGCGTCCCGTTCATTTAGCGGTTGGACTAACGGAACCGTTTCACTCTCAGTGACACTGCCTGGATGTGAGGAAGAGCAGGATTTGTGGATTCTTCTCTGCCTTGTTATTAATATATCCATCCGTGTTTATGGTCTGTAATTATTCCTGAAAGGTGCAACAAGGAAGTTCTCAGAGCGACGAGCTCCGAGTGGGTTCCTCCTGCTAAGGTCCTCCACGGCGGTTTAACAAAATCGCAGATGTTTCTCTGATGTCACGCCTCGGCGGGTCCAGATAACGTCGGATGGCGTCGTGGTTTTCTAAGCGCTGATTTTTACTGTTTCAGAATTCATCATCTCTAAGTTTCACATAAAACCTTTTAGGCGCTGAAAGCTTTGGATTGACAAGCGTTAAATAGCTTGGCAGCGGCTCCTATATGTTCTATTATCACAAGAGGAGGTGTCGACTGTTCCTGCCTAATGCATCAGGACCCCTCCTGCAGCCCCCCTCCTGCAGCCCCCGTCTCCAGCCTTCATCTATCATTCATTTTTATTACCCATCATTCCTGGGACACAAGACCCCCGAGGCTCCTGCACGCCACGTGGGGCGGAGCGGAAGGGAGCCGAAACCTCATCCGCTCGGCGGAGGTTATTTATCGGCTCTCCTGGTGGGTCCTGGTTCCGTGAGGAGATCAAAGATCCAGTGTCCACAGATGAAAACATGATGTTTGAAGGAGATGTTACGGGACGAGATCCACCTCCAACCTGCAGGGAAAATACAGCAGAGTTACAATTCATGGCATAGCTGCTTCTCCAACATCTCCTCTCCTCCAACTCTCCTCCAACATCTCCTCCAACATCTCCTCTCCGACAACATCTCCTCTCCTCCAACATCTCCTCTCCTCCGACATCTCCTCTCCTCTGACATCACCTCTCCACCAACGTCTCCTCTCCACCAACGTCTCCTCTCCTCCAACATCACCTCTCCTCCAACATCTCCTCTCCTCCGACATCTCCTCTCCTCCGACATCTCCTCTCCTCTGACATCTCCTCTCCTCTGACATCTCCTCTCCTCCAACATGTCCTCTCCTCCAACATGTCCTCTCCTCCAACGTCTCCTCTCCTCCAACATCTCCTCTCCTCCAACTCCCCTCCAACATCTCCTCTCCTCTGACATCTCCTCTCCTCTGACATCTCCTCTCCTCCAATATCTCCTCTCCTCCGACATCTCCTCTCCTCCAACATCTCCTCTCCTCCGACATCTCCTCTCCTCTGACATCTCCTCTCCTCCAACATCTCCTCTCCTCCGACATCTCCTCTCCTCCACCATCTCCTCTCCTCCAACATCTCCTCTCCTCTGACATCTCCTCTCCTCCAACATCTCCTCTCCTCCAACATCTCCTCTCCTCTGACATCTCCTCTCCTCTGACATCTCCTCTCCTCCAACATCTCCTCTCCTCCGACATCTCCTCTCCTCTGACATCTCCTCTCCTCCAACATCTCCTCTCCTCCGACATCTCCTCTCCTCTGACATCTCCTCTCCTCCAACATCTCCTCTCCTCCAACATCTCCTCTCCTCCGACATCTCCTCTCCTCCAACATCTCCTCTCCTCCGACATCTCCTCTCCTCTGACATCTCCTCTCCTCCAACATCTCCTCTCCTCCGACATCTCCTCTACTCCGACATCTCCTCTCCTCCAACATCTCCTCTCCTCCAACATCTCCTCTCCTCAAACATCTCCTCTCCTCCAACATCTCTTCTCCTCCGACATCTCCTATCCTCCGACATCACCTCTCCTCCAACATCTCCTCTCCTCCAACTCTCCTCCAACATCTCCTCCAACATCTCCTCTCCGACAACATCTCCTCTCCTCCAACATCTCCTCTCCTCCGACATCTCCTCTCCTCTGACATCACCTCTCCACCAACGTCTCCTCTCCTCCAACATCACCTCTCCTCCAACATCTCCTCTCCTCCGACATCTCCTCTCCTCTGACATCTCCTCTCCTCTGACATCTCCTCTCCTCTGACATCTCCTCTCCTCCAACATGTCCTCTCCTCCAACATGTCCTCTCCTCCAACGTCTCCTCTCCTCCAACATCTCCTCTCCTCCAACTCCCCTCCAACATCTCCTCTCCTCTGACATCTCCTCTCCTCTGACATCTCCTCTCCTCCAATATCTCCTCTCCTCCGACATCTCCTCTCCTCCAACATCTCCTCTCCTCCGACATCTCCTCTCCTCTGACATCTCCTCTCCTCCAACATCTCCTCTCCTCCGACATCTCCTCTCCTCCACCATCTCCTCTCCTCCAACATCTCCTCTCCTCTGACATCTCCTCTCCTCCAACATCTCCTCTCCTCCAACATCTCCTCTCCTCTGACATCTCCTCTCCTCTGACATCTCCTCTCCTCCAACATCTCCTCTCCTCCGACATCTCCTCTCCTCTGACATCTCCTCTCCTCCAACATCTCCTCTCCTCCGACATCTCCTCTCCTCTGACATCTCCTCTCCTCCAACATCTC
>JBBDHG010000571.1:182500-232500 GCA_037951165.1 Lophius americanus
TTAACTTTCTGCAGAATCTGAGAAAGTCCGGCGTGACGCGCTGAATGATTGGGGTCAGCGGCTCCGCCCACTCCGTGGATTCTTCTGTAGACACCGGAGGCCATTTATTCACCACCAAGGATGGAAGCTTCAAACAGACGCCGCAGGACAAGCCTCCAAAACACAGAACCGACTCTTCTAGGAGCATTTCATGGATTTATTGATTTTGTTAAATTTAAATCAACAACGTTGAAGCAAGAAAGAAAGAAAGAAAGAATAAAATAAAAAAAAACATCAACACAGAATACCAACTACCAAAAGCCAGCTCGAAAATATTTCACATTTAATGGTTAATATAATAATCTAACCCTTAAAGTGTGGATAGAAAATACTAAAGTAAAATAAATACATACTTAAGAAAAGTCTGGATCTCATTCAGAGATGAATGGGGGAAAAAGCCCAGATCTATTTAACTAAGATCACTTAGAGATTATTAAAGGCTTAAAGGGTAGAACTAATGAAACTGGATTTAAAGAGTTGATATCTTTTCTACACCAAAGATTAAAATATACCAGTTCAGCCTTCAGTCAATTTATACGTTATTATCCCTGGTTATTTGAAGCGAACCTGAATCACACCCCCAAAATAACCGTCAAACATTTACACCACTGTCAGAGCTAAAATAATTTATTCTGAGTCAATATGTTACTATGTATGAGTAATCTGATCCTATGTGTGACTAATCTGTTACCATGTGTGAGTATATGTTACTATATGTGAGTAATCTGTTACCATGTGTGAGTAATCTTTTACTATGTGTGAGTAATCTGTTACTATGTGTGAGTAATCTGATCATATGTGTGAGTAATCTGTTACTATGTGTGAGTATATGTTACTATGTGTGAGTATATGTTACTATGTGTGAGTAATCTGATCCTATGTGTGAGTAATCTGATCATATGTGTGAGTAATCTGTTACTATGTGTGAGTAATCTGTTACTATGTGTGAGTAATCTGTTACTATGTGTGAGTAATCTGATCATATGTGTGAGTAATCTGATCATATATGTGAGTAATATGCTACTATGTGTGAGTATATGTTACCATGTGTGAGTAATCTTTTACTATGTGTGAGTATATGCTACTATGTGTGAGTAATCTGTTACTATGTGTGAGTAATCTGTTACTATGTGTGAGTAATCTGATCATATGTGTGAGTAATCTGTTACTATGTGTGAGTATATGTTACTATGTGTGAGTAATCTGATCCTATGTGTGAGTAATCTGATCATATGTGTGAGTAATCTGTTACTATGTGTGAGATCATATAATAATGCTATTATTTATAATATTAATGAATCTTTTAATGTATTATTTGTATTATTAAATGACAGTATTCAGCATTGAAGAACTTTTCAGATGCTCTTTGTGCTGATCTGCATCTTAAATAATCCAGATTAAAGAATTCCGTCCCGATGAATCCAGACACAAACGGAACGTACGCCGCCGTCCGTCGCGTTTGTTCTGTTTTCATAGAAACGTTGGAGCAGGAAGCGTTAACGACAATCTTTATGAAAAACAAGTCAATCAGAATCTGCTGAGGTTCAGAAACCGGCACCTCTGTATCCCCCGGTAAACAATGGGTCCACGGTGGCGCCGGTACTCCATCTCTGCTCTCTAGCATACCGTCCTGAAACGCCACTGGACAACTCCGCCTCCTTTGGCCAACGGAAAGCTCCGCCTCTAAACACAGACTGTTGGAGAAATTAGACTCTGGCTGTTTTCTCCATTTAGAGCCTTGAGGCAGAGATTTAAAATAATAAAAGCTGAAAAGTAGTAGCGACTTCCACTCTACAATCTACACTGCAAAAACTCACAGTGATACCAAGTATCAGTCTACACTGCAAAAACCCACAATGCTATGGAGTAATGTTAATTTGATTATTCAACATCTGCGAATGGGGTTAGAAAATGTAACCCGTAATCAAGCACAAAGATCTCTCCACTGAAACACGGTATTGGACCAAAAAAACGGACACAAATGATCAGATTTACTTTTTTATTTCCTTTTATTTCTTTTAAGATTTATTAATTAGGTGAAAAAAAGAATTATAATAAGACAAAATTTCCTTCTTAAAATGAGGAATGAAATCTTGTTCTTCTGCAGGTATATTCTGAAACCCATCCACCACCACCACCACGTTGTTACTGGTTCAAACTAGCTCAGTATTAGCTGGAATATCTGACTCAGAGGAACAAAGACATTTTATTAAAACAAGACTATTTTCCTTTCAGTCAAACAAAATAAATAGCCATGAAATCATTTTTTTATTTAACTTTTTTAAAATTCCTTTTTTGCAGTCTTGTTTTAAGATCTATGAAATAATTTCCCAGATCTCAGCTTTAAAGATCTCCTTTTATTGTGTAACATTTTACAAGCTTAAACACATTCCTTTTTTCTTTACTTATTTTTGTAGGGATTGTTTTGCAGTGTGGAGTGTGTTTTTCCCAGCCTTAACTCTAATGCTGATTCTGTAGCAGAGAGCGAGGCTTCGTATCTCTGTGATGAGCAGCGAAGCGACGCGGCTAATGAGATCACTGGAGTATACGTGTCAATGAAAACCTTTAGATTCACAGATAAATAGTAGACGTGGTCATTTACCCACAATGCCTCACTGTCAGGACCTTATACACTCTGTCACAGAGTCGCTATCGGCTAAAGAAAAAGATAAAGAACCCTGTGATGGCTTTAATTAAAATCAGTGCTTTCATAGGGGTGATATGTAATGAAGTTCATCCATTTTTCCTCAGTGTGAGAAGGTCGAACCTCTGGGAGGAAGAAGCATCAACGCAGGAAGTTGAAGATTCTGCTCCCTTAATCCAGGCTAACGGTTCCAACGATGGTGCAACGATGGTGCTGATGCAAAGAAGCTGCAGGATTTAGGGATGAAAAGAAAAGTAGTTCCGTCTGTGAAATATTCTAAGAGGTAACGCTCCTCAATTATTGAACAGGAAAAAAATCAGGTAACCATGGTAACCAGGTAATGTATCCAACCCACTGACAGGTAACCATGGTAACCAGGTAATGTATCCAACCCACTGACAGGTAACCATGGTAACCAGGTAATATATCCTACCCACTGACAGGTAACCATGGTAACCAGGTAATGTATCCTACCCACTGACAGGTAACCATGGTAACCAGGTAATCAGTGTTAATCTGACTTCACCTGTGAGTGATGGTTATGTTAAGGCCAATGAGTGGATGTGTTTGTTGGTGTTGTTGTTGTTGTTTGTTTGTCTTTCGGACTATTAGTGATTCATGGTATTTTTCTCCTCAAACAGGAAGTACAGGTAGGAGCAGAAACCTTGTTAACGGTTTACCTGCTGGCAGGAGTTTTTTTGTTGACAGATGTTTTGTTGTGAAAAGCCTCGGGTGTTTGTTTGTTTATTTATTTCCTCCCGTCGTGTGACTGTCAGTTATCTGATCACACAATCATCTGATTAGACGTCTGCCAAATAAACAACAACAACAATGACTGGACTGCTGCTCTTCTCCTCTACTCCTCTACTCCTCTACTCCTCTACTGCCCTACTCCTCTACTCCTCTACTCCTCTCCTCCACTACTCCTCTATTCCTCTACTCCTTTACTCCTCTACTCCTGCTCTCCTGCTCTCCTCTACTCCTTTACTCCTCTCCTCTACTCCTCTACTCCTCTACTGCCCTACTCCTCTACTCCTCTACTCCTCTAATCCTCTCCTCCTCTCCTCCACTACTCCTCTACTCCTCTACTCCTCTACTGCCCTACTCCTCTACTCCTCTACTCCTCTAATCCTCTCCTCCTCTCCTCCACTACTCCTCTACTCCTCTAATCCTCTACTGCACTACTCCTCTTCTCCTCCCCTCGACTACTCCTCTACTCCTTTCCTCCTCTCCTCCACTACTCCTCTACTCCTCTACTCCTCTACTGCACCGCCACATAGTGGCTAAATGACCGGGGAGGATCTCTGCAGAGGAAAAGTGAACAGTTGTTGGTCCAGGTAGAATGTCTGTTGTTGGTCCAGGTAGAATGTCTGTTGTTGGTCCAGGTAGAATGTCTGTTGTTGGTCCAGGTAGAATGTCTGTTGTGGTCCAGGTAGAATGTCTGTTGTTGGTCCAGGTAGAATGTCTGTTGATGGTCCAGGTAGAATGTCTGTTGTTGGTCCAGGTAGAATGTCTGTTGTTGGTCCAGGTAGAATGTCTGTTGTTGGTCCAGGTAGAATGTCTGTTGTTGGTCCAGGTAGAATGTCGGTTGTGGTCCAGGTAGAATGTCTGTTGTTGGTCCAGGTAGAATGTCTGTTGTTGGTCCAGGTAGAATGTCTGTTGATGGTCCAGGTAGAATGTCTGTTGTTGGTCCTGGTAGAATGTCTGTTGTTGGTCCAGGTAGAATGTCTGTTGTTGGTCCAGGTAGAATGTCTGTTGATGGTCCAGGTAGAATGTCTGTTGTTGGTCCAGGTAGAATGTCTGTTGTTGGTCCTGGTAGAATGTCTGTTGTTGGTCCAGGTAGATTGTCTGTTGTTGGTCCAGGTAGAATGTCTGTTGTTGGTCCAGGTAGAATGTCTGTTGATGGTCCAGGTAGAATGTCTGTTGTTGGTCCAGGTAGAATGTCTGTTGTTGGCCCTGGTAGAATGTCTGTTGTTGGTCCAAGTAGAATGTCTGTTGTTGGCCCTGGTAGAATGTCTGTTGTTGGTCCAAGTAGAATGTCTGTTGTGGTCCAGGTAGAATGTCTGTTGTTGGTCCAGGTAGAATGTCTGTTGTTGGTCCAGGTAGAATGTCTGTTGTTGGTCCAGGTAGAATGTCTGTTGATGGTCCAGGTAGAATGTCTGTTGTTGGTACAGGTAGAAGGTCTGTTGTTGGTACAGGTAGAATGTCTGTTGTCGGTACAGGTAGAATGTCTGTTGTCGGTCCAGGTAGAATGTCTGTTGTCGGTACAGGTAGAATGTCTGTTGTTGGTCCAGGTAGAATGTCTGTTGTCGGTACAGGTAGAATGTCTGTTGTCGGTCCAGGTAGAATGTCTGTTGTCGGTACAGGTAGAATGTCTGTTGTCGGTACAGGTAGAATGTCTGTTGTCGGTACAGGTAGAATGTCTGTTGTCGGTCCAGGTAGAATGTCTGTTGTCGGTACAGGTAGAATGTCTGTTGTTGGTCCAGGTAGAATGTCTGTTGTCGGTCCAGGTAGAATGTCTGTTGTCGGTACAGGTAGAATGTCTGTTGTCGGTCCAGGTAGAATGTCTGTTGTCGGTACAGGTAGAATGTCTGTTGTCGGTCCAGGTAGAATGTCTGTTGTCGGTACAGGTAGAATGTCTGTTGTTGGTCCAGGTAGAATGTCTGTTGTTCTGTCTCTCGATCTTTTCATTATTTATTATTCTGGAGATTTTCTTCTCTTTGAACTCGTCTGACTTATTAAACGGAACTTTTTGGTTCAGTTGAATAAAACATTCAAGTCATTCATTTATTCTGCCTCACTGTCAGAAGATGGGCGTCGTCTCTCCTCCTGCTACTCTTCATCTTCATCTGAGTCTACAGGAACCAGAACAGAACCTTGTGGATGGGTTCCTCCTCGTCTTCCTCGGTTCTCAGCTCTTCCTCCGCCTCTCCTCTCCTCTCTCCTCTCTCCTCTCTCCTCTCTCCTCTCTCCTCTCTCCTCTCTCCTCTCTCCTCTCCTCTCTCCTCTCTCCTCTCTCCTTTCCTCTCTCCTCTCCTCTCTCCTCTCTCCTCTCTCCTCTCCTCTCTCCTCTCCTCTCTCCTCTCTCCTCTCTCCTCTCTCCTCTCCTCTCTCCTCTCTCCTCTCTCCTCTCTCCTCTCTTCTCTCCTCTCTCCTTTCTCCTCTCTCCTCTCTCCTTTCCTCTCTCCTCTCCTCTCTCCTCTCTCCTCTCTCCTCTCTCCTCTCTCCTCTCCTCTCTCCTCTCCTCTCTCCTCTCTCCTCTCTCCTCTCTCCTCTCCTCTCTCCTCTCTCCTCTCTCCTTTCCTCTCTCCTCTCCTCTCTCCTCTCTCCTCTCTCCTCTCTCCTCTCTCCTCTCTCCTCTCTCCTCTCCTCTCTCCTCTCTTCTCTCCTCTCTCCTCTCTCCTCTCTTCTCTCCTCTCTCCTCTCTTCTCTCCTCTCTCCTTTCTCCTCTCTCCTCTCTCCTGACCTTCCACGGTCTACCTTTGTTTTAGACCAATGAAGACCTTTTCATGTCTTCATTGGTCCTTCGGTCCAAAGAGCTCCAGGAAAAGTCGACCCTGCGGAGTCCAGGAGAACGTCCCGTTTCTGGTTCTTTGATTCTGAGTTGGTGGGGAAGGTCATGCCCTAAACCTAACCCGTCATGTCAGTCAGGTTCTGCAGCCCGTTAACAGAAGCGTTTCTGAAATAAAGAATTCTAAATAAAGAGTCAAATAAATGAAGAGTTTTTGAAAAATGTTAAAATCAACCGCCGAAGACGAGAAACCCTTCGTCCAAGAAGCAGCCGATAAACATTCAGACAGAAATGTAGGATAAAGTTCTTTCACAACGAACCCAAAGAGTTTAAGTCAGCATTCAGATAATTCAGACCATCATCATCATCATCATCATCATCATCATCATCATCATCATCATCATCATCATCATCATCAGGTTTAACATTTCAATCCGTCCAATATTAATTATCTAATAATAAAATATCATCTGTTCAGGTCAGGACAAAACATGTCCCGCTCAGAAATGTCCAGCTCTGATTCTGAATCTGGACGTTTTCAGACCTGGTGGAAATTCAGACTTTATTCACAGATATATTAGAAATAAGAGATTGAATCTTTAATTTTTGTGTTTGTTGTGTTTATATATTATACCCAATATTCTACTCAATGAGAAAAATATTCAACATTATGTTTCATTAACAATCAGACTTTAGACTCTTCCTCTGTGGTTGATTTGGGTCGGTTCTGGAGGACTCATTGACCCGTCGGCCCAAACCTCTGAGAGTTCTATTTCAGATCTGGATCATTTCAGATGTTTGAAGCCACAGGACAGAACTTCCACCAATCCAACGTTCTTCTGCTGAACTAACAAACTTTAATCACTTTTAGTAGATTGTGTGTGTGTGTGTGTGTGTGCGTGCGTGTGTGTGTGTGTGTGTGTGTGTGTGTGTGTGTGTGTGTGTGTGTGTGTTTGTAGATTAGAGTGGAAATAATGAAAAAAATCTCTGTGTTTAGGAAAGATCTAAAACTAGAACCGGATCAGAACCCGACGTCAGACACACCTGGTGGTCATTAACAGTCAGACACACCTGGTTAAATAAAGGATCATTTAAAATGAGTATCTGCCGGCGGGATGATGACAGTTCTTCTTCTTCTTCTTCTTCTTCTTCTTCTTCTTCCTCAGATTTTCCCTCAACCAGTTAACTGACCTCAGAGTCAACAGACTGGATTCAAACTGCTGCTAATTTCTCAATAATGAACTCCGGATCCGGCGCCGGAGCTGATGTGAGGCGATGGCCGACACTCCAGCATACAGAGGGTCAGGAACAGCGAGCTGCTCCACGCCATCACACGTTAATCGCCATGGTAATGTTCTGAGACTGCTGCTAATGTGAAAGATGTGTAAGAAGTCAGTTAATTTTTAATGCCAGTTTTAGTTCCGTTCTTTACACATCATCATCATCATCATCATCATCATCATCAGGCTGTGGAACTGAGCTCCATTAGACGCTCTGCTCTCAGGGTCATTGGAGATCTGCTGGCATTAATAATGAGCTCCATCAGACCCGTTTCTCCATCTGCTCCCTTCACTCCTCCTTTGGCTGTTGTTCGGTGAGCTGCTCCGAGGAGGTTCCATCTAAATGTTTCGGCGACTCAAGTTCTTCTCCGAATGCATCGGCAGCGTTTTATGGGCGGGAAACAAAATCCTGTTTGATTCAAAAGCTAAAAAAAGGTTTTACAGTGTAGATTTAAATAAGCAATGTTTGAATATTCAAGCAGCAGAAACAAAAGACATGATGAAGATGTTTATTTCCTTTGGTCCTACTAAGATAACGTCACACTTTTGAATCAGTTAATCCATAATCTGTCATTTTTGTACTTTGACGAAACTATTCATTTGAAAGATAAAGTCAGAGATTTCACAGTCAGACAGTTTGAGTGTGTGTGAGTGTGTGTGTGTGTGCATGTGAGTGTGTGTGTGTGTGTGTATGTGCATGTGAGTGTGTGTGTGTGTGTGTTTGTGTGAGTGTGTGTGCGTGTGAGTGTGTGTGTGTTTGTGTGAATGTGTGTGCGTGTGAGTGTGTGTGTGTTTGTGTGTGTGTGTCTGTATGTATGTGTGTGGGTGTGTGTGGATGTGTGTGTGTGTGTGTGTGTGTGTGTGTGTGTGTGTGTGTGTGTGTGTGTGTGTGTGTGTGTGTGGATGTGTGTGGGTGTGTGTGGGTGTGTGTGTGTGTGTGGATGTGTGTGGGTGTGTGTGTGTGGATGTGCGTGTATGCGTGTGTGTATGTGCATATGAGTGTGTGTGTGTGTCTGTGTGTGTGTGTGTATTTGTGTCTGTGTGTCTGTGTGAGTGTGTGTGTGAGTGTGAGTGCATATGAGTGTGTGTGTGTGTGTCTGTGTGTGTGTGTGTATTTGTGTCTGTGTGTCTGTGTGAGTGTGTGTGTGAGTGTGTGAGTGTGTGTGAGTGTGTGTATGTGTGTCTATATGTGTGTGTGTGTGAGTGTGAGTGAGTGAGTGTTTGTGTGTGTGTGAGTGTGTGTGTGTTTGTGTGTGTGTGTGTATGTTTGTCTGTGTGAGTGTGAGTGAGTGAGTGTGTGTGTGAGTGTGTGTGTGTGAGTGAGTGTGTGAGTGTGTGTGAGTGTGTATGTGTGTCTATGTGTGTGTGTGTGTGTGTGTGTGGTGTGAGTGTGTGTGTGTTTGTGTGTGTGTGTGTGAGTGTGTGTGTGTTTGTGTGTGTGTGTGTGTGTGTGTGTGTATGTGTGTGTGTGTGTGTGTGGGGGCGGGGTCAGGTTTCCATACAGTGTATTGTGTTATTTCCACACACGTGGAGTCGAGGACACACACTCTCTTCTTCATGTTTTGTTTTAATAATCAGCACAGATGGTGTTTGTAGGATGTAATAGATTTTCCCGGTCCAGGAGAATTAATTTTCACATGTGTAGATGAAATGATTTTGAAAATATGAGAATATGTTCAGCCGCTCAGTCATTTCCATGCTTGTGAGTCATTTGTAGCTTCCTGAGAGAAAAATAAATGTTTGTAATGAGTGTGGTGCAGTAATAACGTCAAGCTGTGCAACAGAACCCGAGCAGAGAGCGATCAGAACTCCCAGCATCTCTGAGGGGCTCCGACCCGATCATGTGGCGGTCCCCTTAACGCAGCGGTGGGATCGTCGTTACGCTGGACCATGACGCTTCTCTGCGAGATTCCTTTCACTCTTCAGAAATCATCATAATAATAACAGTCATTATAAGGTCAGCGTTTTCTGTGTTGGGTCACATTGTGCACTCATTTCTCAGAAGAGAAACAAGTAGGGTGCAATTAAGTTCAACGTTAACCTACATACCAGAGGAGGATGGTCCACAGAGGCAGAGGAGGATGGTCCACAGAGGCAGAGGAGGATGGTCCGTCCACAGAGGCAGAGGAGGATGGTCCACAGAGGCAGAGGAGGATGGTCCGTCCACAGAGGCAGAGGAGGATGGTCCACAGAGGCAGAGGAAGATGGTCCACAGAGGCAGAGGAGGATGGTCCACTGAGGCAGAGGAGGATGGTCCACAGAGGCAGAGGAGGATGGTCCGTCCACAGAGGCAGAGGAGGATGGTCCACAGAGGCAGAGGAGGATGGTCCGTCCACTGAGGCAGAGGAGGATGGTCCACAGAGGCAGAGGAGGATGGTCCACTGAGGCAGAGGAGGATGGTCCACTGAGGCAGAGGAGGATGTTCCATTAAGACAGATGAAGATGGTCCACTGAGGCAGAGAAGGATGGTCAACTGAGGCAGAGGAGGATGTTCCATTACGACAGAGGAAGATGGTCCACTGAGGCAGAGGAGGATGGTCCGTCCACAGAGGCAGAGGAGGATGGTCCATTAAGACAGAGGAAGATGGTCCATAGAGGTAGAGGAGGATGGTCCACAGAGGCCAATCTGGTTTCAGCCAATTTATTGTTTTATTTATTGTTTTTTATTGTTTGTTAGATGTTTATTAGTTGTTTGTTGAATGTTTGTTAGATGTTTGTTAGATGTTTGTTTGTTAGATGTTTGTTAGATGTTTATTAGTTGTTTGTTTGTTAGATGTTTGTTAGATGTTTGTTAGATGTTTGTTAGTTGTTTGTTTGTTAGATGTTTGTTAAATGTTTGTTAGATGTTTATTAGTTGTTTGTTAGATGTTTGTTAGTTGTTTGTTAGATGTTTGTTAGATGTTTGTTAGATGTTTGTTACATGTTGTTGTTTGTTTGTTAGATGTTTGTTAGATGTTTGTTGGATGTTTATTAGATATTTGTTAGATCTTTGTTAGTTGTTTGTTTGTTAGATGTTTGTTTGATGTTTGTTAGATGTTTGTTAGATGTTTGTTAGTTGTTTGTTTGTTAGATGTTTGTTAAATGTTTGTTAGATGTTTATTAGTTGTTTGTTAGATGTTTGTTAGTTGTTTGTTAGATGTTTGTTAGTTGTTTGTTTGTTAGATGTTTGTTAGATGTTTATTAGTTGTTTGTTTGTTAGATGTTTGTTAGATGTTTGTTAGATGTTTGTTAGATGTTTGTTAGTTGTTTGTTTGTTAGATGTTTGTTAAATGTTTGTTAGATGTTTATTAGTTGTTTGTTAGATGTTTGTTAGTTGTTTGTTAGATGTTTGTTAGATGTTTGTTAGATGTTTGTTACATGTTGTTGTTTGTTTGTTAGATGTTTGTTAGTTGTTTGTTTGTTAGATGTTTGTTAGTTGTTTGTTTGTTTGTTAGATGTTGGTTAGATGTTTGTTAGTTGTTTGTTAGTTGTTTGTTAGATGTTGGTTAGATGTTTGTTAGTTGTTTGTTAGTTGTTTGTTTGTTAGATGTTTGTTAGATGTTTGTTAGATGTTTGTTAGTTGTTTGTTTGTTTGTTAGATGTTGGTTAGATGTTTGTTAGTTGTTTGTTAGTTGTTTGTTAGATGTTGGTTAGATGTTTGTTAGTTGTTTGTTAGTTGTTTGTTTGTTAGATGTTTGTTAGATGTTTGTTAGATGTTTGTTAGATGTTTGTTAGATGTTTGTTAGATGTTTGTTTGTTAGATGTTTGTCAGTTGTTTGTTTGTTAGATGTTTGTTAGATGTTTGTTAGATGTTTGTTAGTTGTTTGTTTGTTAGATGTTTGTTAGATGTTTGTTAGATGTTTGCTAGATGTTTGTTAGTTGTTTGTTTGTTAGATGTTTGTTAGATGTTTGTTAGATGTTTGTTAGATGTTTGTTAGATGTTTGTTAGATGTTTGTTAGATGTTTGTTTGTTAGATGTTTGTTAGTTGTTTGTTTGTTAGATGTTTGTTAGATGTTTGTTAGATGTTTGTTAGTTGTTTGTTTGTTAGATGTTTGTTAGATGTTTGTTAGATGTTTGTTAGATGTTTGTTAGATGTTTGTTAGTTGTTTGTTTGTTAGATGTTTGTTAGATGTTTGTTAGATGTTTGTTAGATGTTTGTTAGATGTTTGTTAGATGTTTGTTAGATGTTTGTTAGATGTTTGTTTGTTAGATGTTTGTTAGTTGTTTGTTTGTTAGATGTTTGTTAGATGTTTGTTAGATGTTTGTTAGTTGTTTGTTTGTTAGATGTTTGTTAGATGTTTGTTAGATGTTTGCTAGATGTTTGTTAGTTGTTTGTTTGTTAGATGTTTGTTAGATGTTGACTCTTTGAGGTAATTTACCGTGTCTGTGTGAACCTGGACTGTTTCATTGTTTGAACCTGGAGTTCTAACCCGTCATGCTGACCTAAGTCTTCCTCATGGAGGTGAAGATCGTGGTCATGATGTCACACTGATGCTACGTCGGTTTAGAGTTCTAACATTTGTCTGCTTGTTTCTCCTCGCTCCTGGTGGCTCCACACAGGAGGACCTCCTCCTAAAACATGGTATGTGTGACATCACGGCGAGCCGCGGATGTTTGAGGTCATGTGATGAAGCTCCCACCGATCCGTTGCATCATTTCAATGAATGAAAGTTTCAGTCGGATGAATGTTGCCTCAGAAACCGAATCAGGAGAATTTCCTTTAAGTAGAAATAATCCGGCATCAATGTTTCGGTTCCGTCTGTCGTTTTAACGGGTTTTACACCGATATTAAGAGGAAGGTTTGAATAATGAGACAACTTCTCCTTTCAAAATCATCAAAGTAACTTTCTGCAGAGAGGAGGATGAGGAAGATGAGGAAGATGAGTTTCGGTCAGCGTTCCCTCCCAGAGCAGACTTCCTGTTCCCGTTGAATAAAACACAAACTCCACCTTAGAAACCTGAAGAAAAGGTGGAGGAGATAATGGTGTTCTGTTCTTGAACATCTATTTTTAGAGGGGTTTTCCGGTGGAGCTGCAGGTTCTCAGCCTGAAAGTCCTTCAACAATGAATCTGCATTTAAGGGATTATTTATTCATCTTACAGGGAGAAGAGCGAGGAGCTGCGGTGGAGGAGTCTTCATCATGAAGGAAGGGTGAAGGGATGAACCTGAGAAGACTTTTCTCACCCGCTGCTCTCAGAGCTGACAGGTCTGAAGCATCAGACCTGATGATCCTGCAGATCCGAGGCCTCTCTGCTGGACCGGACCCTCAGAGGTGAGAAGAACCGCTCCGACCCTGAAGGCTGACGTCAGAGAGACACTTCCATCCAACATCTGAAATAACGATGATTGAACCTGACGGGCACCTTCATCCCGCACCCTCATCACCTGTTTCTCCACAACCTTTAACCTTAACGCTCTAATCCAGCTACACTGTAAAAAAATAATCTGTAAGATATCCAGTAAAAAAAAATATACGATCACTATGAACAAGAAGTTACTGTAAAGTAAACGTCAACCTGTTTACGGAACATAGTTCACGACATAAATGACATCATTTCAAAAAAGTAAGATATCCTGGCATCTTGTTTCTTAGAAATTATGGGATGTTCTTGCTAAATTATTGAAGTTGGTGACTATTAGAAAAAGACAAAATAATAATAAAAAACTGACTAAGATGTAGAAGAAAAAATTATACGGTAATAGTTTCTTACAGTGCAGACATACAGGGGTAGTTTTTACAGTGCAGACATACAGGGGTAGGTTTAACAGTGCAAACATAGAGGGGTAGTTTTTACAGTGCAGACATAGAGGTGTAGTTTTTACAGTGACGACAGGGAGGGGTAGTTTTTACAGTGCAGACATAGAGGGGTAATTGTTACGGTGCAGACATACAGGGGTAATTTCTACAGTGCAGACATACAGGGGTAGTTTTTACAGAGCAGACATAGAGGGGTAGTTTCTACAGTGCTGACATAGAGGGGTAGGTTTTTTTTTTTACAGTGCAGACATAGAGGGGTAGTTTTTACAGTGCAGACATAGAGGGGTTGTTTTTACAGTGCAGACAGGGAGGGGTAGTTTTTACAGTGCAGACATAGAGGGGTAATTGTTACAGTGCAGACATACAGGGGTAGTTTTTACAGTGCAGACATAGAGGGGTAGTTTCTACAGTGCAGACATAGAGGGGTAGGTTTTTTTTTTATTACAGTGCAGACATAGAGGGGTAGTTTTTACAGTGCAGACAGGGAGGGGTAGTTTTTACAGTGCAGACATAGAGGGGTAATTGTTACAGTGCAGACATACAGGGGTAGTTTTTACAGTGCAGACATAGAGGGGTAGTTTCTACAGTGCAGACATACAGGGGTAGTTTTTACAGAGCAGACATAGAGGGGTAGTTTCTACAGTGCTGACATAGAGGGGTAGGTTTTTTTTTTTTACAGTGCAGACATAGAGGGGTAGTTTTTACAGTGCAGACCTAGAGGGGTAGTTTTTACAGTGCAGACAGGAAGGGGTAGTTTTTACAGTGCAGACATAGAGGGGTAATTGTTACAGTGCAGACATACAGGGGTAATTTCTACAGTGCAGACATACAGGGGTAGTTTTTACAGAGCAGACATAGAGGGGTAGTTTCTACAGTGCTGACATAGAGGGGTAGGTTTTTTTTTTTTACAGTGCAGACAGGGAGGGGTAGTTTTTACAGTGCAGACATAGAGGGGTAATTGTTACAGTGCAGACATACAGGGGTAGTTTTTACAGTGCAGACATAGAGGGGTAGTTTCTACAGTGCAGACATACAGGGGTAGTTTTTACAGAGCAGACATAGAGGGGTAGTTTCTACAGTGCTGACATAGAGGGGTAGGTTTTTTTTTTTTACAGTGCAGACATAGAGGGGTAGTTTTTACAGTGCAGACCTAGAGGGGTAGTTTTTACAGTGCAGACAGGAAGGGGTAGTTTTTACAGTGCAGACATAGAGGGGTAGTTTCTACAGTGCTGACATAGAGGGGTAGGTTTTTTTTTTTTACAGTGCAGACATAGAGGGGTAGTTTTTACAGTGCAGACATAGAGGGGTAGTTTCTACAGTGCTGACATAGAGGGGTAGGTTTTTTTTTTTACAGTGCAGACATAGAGGGGTAGTTTTTACAGTGCAGACATAGAGGGGTAGTTTTTACAGTGCAGACAGGAAGGGGTAGTTTTTACAGTGCAGACATAGAGGGGTAATTGTTACAGTGCAGACATACAGGGGTAATTTCTACAGTGCAGACATACAGGGGTAGTTTTTACAGTGCAGACATAGAGGGGTAGTTTCTACAGTGCAGACATAGAGGGGTAGGTTTTTTTTATTACAGTGCAGACATAGAGGGGTAGTTTTTACAGTACAGACAGGGAGGGGTAGTTTTTACAGTGCAGACATAGAGGGGTAGTTTTTTTTTTTTTCTACAGTGCAGACATAGAGGGGTAGTTTTACAGTGCAGACATAGAGGGGTAGTTTTTACAGTGCAGACATACAGGGGTAGTTTTTACAGAGCAGACATAGAGGGGTAGTTTCTACAGTGCTGACATAGAGGGGTAGTTTTTTTTTTACAGTGCAGACATAGAGGGGTAGCAGAAGGTGGCTACGCTCATTGTCTGCTTGAGCAGCCAGCTTGACCTCCAGGGATCAGATTGGCTTTAGGCTTTGAAGTGGTTTTAATTAAAATAAAATCATATCGGTATCTTAATACAGAACCTCAGTGCGGTTCTGGAACCTGAGAGGCAGGAGAGGAAGAGGAGGAGCGATAAAGAGTGAGAGGGGGAGGAGAAGTGCTCAGTCAGGTGTGGAGGCCTGTGGTGATGAAGCACTCATCTGGAGCTGCTGGCTGCTGGACTTCTAGCAGAACTAACAATGAGTTTCATCTCCGCGGGCCAATTAGCCTTTGGGTTCTCCATGTAAAATACGGCATGAAGATCCGGTGACAGAGGCCATTACGGACAGCGAGCGGCGCCGGCGAAGCCCGTGTCTCCGGTGGATATCTTCTTCGGTCCAGTCAAGCCAGAACTCGTGACAGGAAGCAGCCCGTCCTTAAAAGGAAGCCAGAGGTTGGCAGGAAGAGAGAGCTGACACCCGGCTCCACTGGAACCCAATTACGGGTTCAGAACCAGAGTCTCATCAGGCATTACAGGAGACAGCAGGCCCGATTGAACCCGATCCGTCTTCATGATGACATTCAGCCACCAGATGAGGACAGAAGTGAGTCCGTTCCTCAACAAGAGGAAATGTGACGTTTCTGAAAGAAGTAAAAACATGGAGCCTCAAAAAACAAAAACTGATCCTTAAATAACGTCTAAACTTTATTTAAGGAACTTTACGTTCATAAAACAGTGTCACTATTTCACAACATAGAATCTTCTTTTTTAATCAGCTTCACATTTAAGAGCATCTCTTTATTATTATCTCAGTCAAACACATTCAAGCTCAGCATCATGTTTCCTTCTTCATTCTCATCTTCATCTTCTTCATCTTCTTCATATGTTGTTTTTTTTACTAATCACAAGATAAAAATAACTTGAATTCCTGATTTTAACTTTTTTCCCTCTGAGCTCAGAAATGTCCGAAGATGATGAACGTTTGCTGGTTCTGCGGCGGGCCTGTGCAGAACCTCCCTGAGAACCTCTTCTCTGCTGGCCATCATGTTCTGCTGACGTGATCCGTAGGTTTTCTGTTGAGTCCGACTGCGTGTGACGGAGATGGTGCCGGTTCTCCCTCCACGGAGCGGAGGTGGAGGTTCTCCTGGTCATTGTCCTCCGGTACCTGCGGTGGGTTTGGGTCGTGTCCACACTGAGACGTGAGCAGGAGCTCCTGCCCCTGAACCTGAAACAACCAGCAGGAAATGAGTTCTCAGGCTTCATCTTTCATATCCTGAGGTGTAACGTCTGGAAGCCCGGCGTCTCCGGCGAGGATTAAACGGCTGGAACGCGAAGTCAGAAGAAAGTGAAAGTCGTTTTCTCCTGCTTGGAAGAGCTGCTGCATCATTATGAGATATAGAGAGAGAGAAATGTAACATGACAGAAGAATAATATCTCCTGCTGTCTTCTTTCAAGGTGTCCTCCCTTTCTTCTCCGCGTCTTACGTTCCACCACAGCGGCTCTAGTCAGAGGTTTTGTTCAGCTGCAGGGTTCCATGATAGTGAACGCCGTCACTCCATCAGAGGCCTCCTCCGTCTGGGTTCTCCTTCAGCCTGTGTTTATGGCACTGGTCTCTGATCTGGTTTCGCCATCAGCCGGTTCATACCGGTCACCGATCTGGTTTCTCTATCTGGTCTCTGATCTGGTTTCGCCATCAGCCGGTTCACACCGGATCCTGTATCCGTGGAAAGACGCAGCCGGTCATGTGATGGAGGTAAAGATGTTGTTCATGTTTTCATCAGGGATCTACGATACGATGTCATCGATCAGCTGGTGAAATATTATCACAGGTCTTTGATCACGTTATGATGATCACATCAAATTAGAGGTTTTGTAGTCTGAGGCTCTGTTTGTGAATAAAACCCCTTTACTTTAATCACTTATATAGACATTTAGTTTGTTACTATATTTTCTGTTTGATATTTTTACCTAAAGATTACTAGTAGTAGCTGTAGTTTATTATCATTATTTTAAGTTTTGATGGAAGTTTCTTGTTCAGTTTAGTTTGTTTTTACTGCCTCTGATGTCTCCTTAGTGCATTTCCTGTTTATATACCTGCTTAAAAATATAAACATGTATAATCTCTCTTCCTGAGACAACAACAATAATAGTAATTAATGCTAAACACTATTATTATTATTATCAGTATTGCTGCTGACGTGAGACGTCTGCTTAGACAGACGTCTCACAGTTTCTTTCACACCAACATCTTTTCTTCTTCTTCCAGGATCTGAAAAAGACATTTTTGTCACCGTCTCTTAATTTAACTGTATTTCTAAAGTGCAGCGTTAAACTTTAGAAATGACAGAAAGAAAAATCATAGGTTCCTCTCACTGAAAGACATGGCGTGGACCCCTTTGAAGAATTCTCTTAAAGGCCTTTTTTATTGTCTTTGTCTGGAAAAGAATATCTGTAAGAAAAGACTTTTCATAGCCGCCTTAAAACTGTTCAGTAAAGTTAACATTTATTCACCTTCAGGTTTGTCCCGCTGAGACAGGAAGTGAAATCTGAACCTGAACGTCTGGTTTTGAGGTCCGGTTGGAGGCGTCGTCCATGTGAGCTGATGGAGAGGAGGTCCTGAGATGAGGGGGCGGGGTTACTTAAGACACGGCTGCTTCATGACATCACAACAATAATATCTAAACGTGAAATAGGATCATCAGATCAGATGGTGTTCGGCTGAAGTGGCGTCGGGTCCCACCAGGGGGCGCCGTGAGGTCAAACAGTGCAACATTTCATAAAAGCAGGAAGAAGATGAAACGTTCTTTCCAGCAGAAACAGAAAGAGGGAAAGCTTTGGACCTCATGTCAGCGGACTGATGGATGGTTCTGAGACAGGAGCAGGAGAAGGAGCAGGAGAAGGAGATCAAACCCCTCATCAAACCCTCAGGAGGACGGAGGTCCACCCATGCTTCTGGGTTCAGGTGATTCTGGATCGTCTACCTGCGGGTACCAGTTGCTGTTCTGGATCTGTGACGGGTCCTTCAGGACCAGGTGAGATTGTCTGACATTCTATTTGATGTTTTTCTCTCTCTTTTTTCTGCTCAGGAACGTTTTCTGATATTATTTGAGGTTTTCTGAGACGTTTTCTCTCGCAGGGACGGATCTTCAGTCTGACCAGCTTTTCCAGCCCTTTGAAGCAGAACAGAGGAGGTGAAGCTGGTTGTTTATGATGATGCAGATGATGATGATCATGATGATGATCTGGATGATGATGATGATATCCCATGGAGTCCAGACGCTGGTGGCGGGGAAGGATGAATCTGATAAAACGTAGATGGAGGAGCATGAGAGTGGCGTGAAGGTGGAGAAGGATTCTTCTCTGGTTCCTCCAAACGTGAGTGGAGACCAGAGAACCAGTGTGTTGTATCTGTGTGCGTGTGTGTGTGTGTGTGTTTGTGTTTGGGTGTGTGTGTGTGTTGTATATGTGTGTGTTGTATCTGTGTGCGTGTGTGTGTGTGTGTTTGTGTTTGGGTGTGTGTGTGTGTTGTAGCTGTGTGTTGGATATGTGTGTGTTGTATATGTGTTTGTTTGTTTGCATCTGTGTGTCTTTGTATTCGTGTGTGTGTGTGTGTGTGTGTGTGTGTGTGTGTGTGTGTGTGTGTGTGTGTGTGTGTGTGTGTGTGTGTTGTATATGTGTGTGTTTGTTTGCATCTGTGTGTGTTTGTATCCGTGTGTGTGTGTGTGTGTGTGTGTGTGTGTGTGTGTGTGTTGTATATGTGTGTGTTTGTTTGCATCTGTGTGTGTTTGTATCCGTGTGTGTGTGTGTGTGTGTGTGTGTGTTGTATATGTGTGTGTTTGTTTGCATCTGTGTGTGTTTGTATCCGTGTGTGTGTGTGTGTGTGTTGTATATGTGTGTGTTTGTTTGCATCTGTGTGTGTTTGTATCCGTGTGTGTGTGTGTGTGTGTGTGTGTGTGTGTGTTGTATATGTGTGTGTTTGTTTGCATCTGTGTGTGTTTGTATCCGTGTGTGTGTGTGTGTGTGTGTGTGTGTGTGTGTGTGTGTGTTGTATATGTGTGTGTTTGTTTGCATCTGTGTGTGTTTGTATCCGTGTGTGTGTGTGTGTGTGTGTTGGCCGTCTAACAGTAGATGACAGTAGAGACAATCAGCCTACGACAGGAAGTGTTCCCCCCTCCCTGAGACCCTCTCAGAGAGGAACGCCTCCTTTGATTGATCTTCCTGTGGTAAATCTGGTTTTAAATGAAAGCGCTGGTCCTGATCTGCTGTATGGATCTCCATCCTCACCTGCAGCTCCATCAGCTTCGGCGCCGCTGTAACTGGACCTATTAATCCATATAGTTGGTCCATCAGCCTGCTGGCCGGAGGGATGCTCCGGAGGAGCAGCTGCTGACGGAGAAGCTCCTCCACCAACTAGGATGATGGTGTCACAGAGGAGCAAGAAGTCTGTGATGGAGAGACATGACCTCACCTTCTTTTCTCTTCATCACCTTCATGTCACACCTTCATTTCTCACCTTCATGTCTCACCTTCATGTCTCACCTTCATGTCTCACCTTCATGTCACACCTTCATGTCTCACCTTCATGTCACACCTTCATGTCTCACCGTCCCCTTTATGTCTCACCTCCATGTCTCACCTTCATGTCACACCTTCATGTCTCACCTTCATGTCTCACCGTTCCCTTTATGTCACTCCTTCATGTCACACCTTCATGTCTCACCGTCCCCTTTATGTCACACCTTCATGTCTCACCTTCATGTCTCACCTTCATGTCTCACCTTAATGTCTCACCTTCATGTCTCACCTTCATGTCTCACCTTCATGTCTCACCTTCATGTCACACCTTCATGTCTCACCTTCATGTCTCACCTTCATGTCACACCTTCATGTCTCAGCTTCATGTCTCACCTTCATGTCTCACCTTCATGTCTCACCTTCATGTCTCACCTTCATGTCACACCTTCATGTCTCACCTTCATGTCTCACCGTTCCCTTTATGTCACACCTTCATGTCTCACCTTCATGTCTCACCTTCATGTCTCACCTTAATGTCTCACCTTAATGTCTCACCTTCATGTCTCACCTTCATGTCACACCTTCATGTCACACCTTCATGTCTCACCTTCATGTCACACCTTCATGTCACACCTTCATGTCACACCTTCATGTCTCACCTTCATGTCTCACCTTCATGTCAAACCTTCATGTCACACCTTCATGTCTCACCGACCCCTTTATGTCACACCTTCATGTCACACCTTCATGTCCCACTTTGATGTCTCACCTTCATGTCACACCTTCAGGTCACCTTCATGTCCCATTTTGATGTCTCACCTTCATGTCTCACCTTCATGTCACACCTTCATGTCTCACCTTCATGTCAAACCTTCATGTCACACCTTCATGTCTCACCTTCATGTCACACCTTCATGTCTCACCTTCATGTCTCACCTTCATGTCAAACCTTCATGTCACACCTTCATGTCTCACCGACCCCTTTATGTCACACCTTCATGTCACACCTTCATGTCACACTTTGATGTCTCACCTTCATGTCACACCTTCATGTCACACCTTCATGTCACCTTCATGTCCCATTTTGATGTCTCACCTTCATGTCTCACCTTCATGTCACACCTTCATGTCTCACCTTCATGTCAAACCTTCATGTCACACCTTCATGTCTCACCTTCCCCTTTATGTCACACCTTCATGTCACACCTTCATGTCACACTTTGATGTCTCACTTTGATGTCACACCTTCATGTCACACCTTCATGTCACACTTTGATGTCTCACCTTCTTGTCACACCTTCATGTCCCACCTTCATGTCACACTTTGATGTCTCACCTTCATGTCCCACCTTCATGTCTCACAGAGACCCGTTTCGGGGTTCCACATCAGAGACATAGGTGGGACGCGGGGACGGTCCTAACGGCATCATTTTTATCTCAAAGGCTCAATTTTAATTCCTGAAGTTGGTCTGATGTTGGTCGATTTTCTCATGTCACACCTTCATGTCTCACCGTCCCCTTTATGTCTCACCTCCATGTCTCACCTTCATGTCACACCTTCATGTCTCACCTTCATGTCTCACCGTTCCCTTTATGTCACTCCTTCATGTCACACCTTCATGTCTCACCGTCCCCTTTATGTCACACATTCATGTCTCACCTTCATGTCTCACCTTCATGTCTCACCTTAATGTCTCACCTTCATGTCTCACCTTCATGTCTCACCTTCATGTCACACCTTCATGTCTCACCTTCATGTCTCACCTTCATGTCTCACCTTCATGTCTCACCTTCATGTCTCACCTTCATGTCACACCTTCATGTCTCACCTTCATGTCTCACCGTTCCCTTTATGTCACACCTTCATGTCTCACCTTCATGTCTCACCTTCATGTCTCACCTTAATGTCTCACCTTAATGTCTCACCTTCATGTCTCACCTTCATGTCACACCTTCATGTCACACCTTCATGTCTCACCTTCATGTCACACCTTCATGTCACACCTTCATGTCACACCTTCATGTCTCACCTTCATGTCTCACCTTCATGTCAAACCTTCATGTCACACCTTCATGTCTCACCGACCCCTTTATGTCACACCTTCATGTCACACCTTCATGTCCCACTTTGATGTCTCACCTTCATGTCACACCTTCAGGTCACCTTCATGTCCCATTTTGATGTCTCACCTTCATGTCTCACCTTCATGTCACACCTTCATGTCTCACCTTCATGTCAAACCTTCATGTCACACCTTCATGTCTCACCTTCATGTCACACCTTCATGTCTCACCTTCATGTCTCACCTTCATGTCAAACCTTCATGTCACACCTTCATGTCTCACCGACCCCTTTATGTCACACCTTCATGTCACACCTTCATGTCACACTTTGATGTCTCACCTTCATGTCACACCTTCATGTCACACCTTCATGTCACCTTCATGTCCCATTTTGATGTCTCACCTTCATGTCTCACCTTCATGTCACACCTTCATGTCTCACCTTCATGTCAAACCTTCATGTCACACCTTCATGTCTCACCGACCCCTTTATGTCACACCTTCATGTCACACCTTCATGTCACACTTTGATGTCTCACCTTCATGTCACACCTTCATGTCACACCTTCATGTCACCTTCATGTCCCATTTTGATGTCTCACCTTCATGTCTCACCTTCATGTCACACCTTCATGTCTCACCTTCATGTCAAACCTTCATGTCACACCTTCATGTCTCACCTTCCCCTTTATGTCACACCTTCATGTCACACCTTCATGTCACACTTTGATGTCTCACTTTGATGTCACACCTTCATGTCACACATTCATGTCACACTTTGATGTCTCACCTTCTTGTCACACCTTCATGTCCCACCTTCATGTCACACTTTGATGTCTCACCTTCATGTCCCACCTTCATGTCTCACAGAGACCCGTTTCGGGGTTCCACATCAGAGACATAGGTGGGACGCGGGGACGGTCCTAACGGCATCATTTTTATCTCAAAGGCTCAATTTTAATTCCTGAAGTTGGTCTGATGTTGGTCGATTTTCTCTGATTTTTGAGTTCTTCAATGACTTTTATGTTACAGAAGAAAGAAACTTACATTTTCAAATTGGATATTAGATGAAGGGAGAAAATATAGTCAGGGTGAAAATGCTGCACCTTCTGGTATAAATTATTAAAAAGGTTACGCCGACATTCCCACTGATGTAAAACAAAAGGAGGGAGAGTCATTTTCATTCCGACGACGCTGCTGCCGTTTGGACATAAATTTATACTGTTTTTTGCAGGGCGTATGAACGACTAAATGATGCATCCTGCAGCGAACACGGTGATGTCATCTTCGCCCAGGTGATGCCAGCCTGATTAAAAAACATGGCGGGTGCCCGCGAGGATCACATTTCCGCCAAAAGCCCACAAATCACCCTGATCTTTACGGCGCCGGTTATTGAATGACACCTCCGGCGCCGGTCGGAAAATGACTCCAGTAAATGTGCATCTTATATTGATTGTTGTAAATGTTAATGTCTTTTGAGCGCAGACATACGATATTCAAGAATAAAACCTCTAATGTTGAGATGATATTTACCAACAGCTGCTCGTCGACCCGCCAGGGTCCCACGCTGCCCCCGGAGTTTCTCTATCGATCTACGGCCGAAACAGAAACGTCCAAAATGTCAAAATATATTCTCCTCTGCGATATTTCTGCGCCGCGAGAAGCGGAAGGTTCCCAGAGCAACGACCAGAGGGTCTCGAGGTTTCCCGTTGGATCTTCACTCCTGGAATCATCTGAACTTTGATGACAGAGCTGATCTCAGCGGGTCGGTCCAAACCTGCGGAGATGTCATTTGGCTCCACCCACATTCAAAATGAAGGCGGATCTCCCTGACAAGGAGATGTTGCCCATTTCTACCAATAGTTTCGACAGGCTGGGAAAAAAAATCCCTCTTTAAAAATACGATGCCCAAAAAGAAGAAGTGACCCGTTAATCCTGCCAGTCTGAGATCGGGTCGGGTCAACTCCTGGGACCAGAACAGCCACAACATGCCGTCAGTATTCCCACACAGAGGAGAAGCTGAGGCAGGACAAATATTCTAATAATATGATGAACACACAGTAGCGGCAGTGAGCAGCCGCTGATTCTGGGACCCGCTTTAAGCTTGGACTTTGCTGAGTCCACACTGAAACGGTTTCGCGGTCGGACCCAAACCTGTCCTGATCGTAGGAAGACTGAGATTTGAAATAAAATGTTGCCCTTGGAGTAAACTCTTCTACTGATGACGGTTTCCTGGAGGCAGGTTACTTCAAGCTTCAGAAATGATCTGTGCCAAGAACCTTGTCCGCGGGTCCACACCGGTTTTCTGCCGCGTCCTCTTTTGACGGGATTCAAACCCCTGTGGTCTGGACCAAAGTCAGCGGTGGAACCCACTGAGAGATCCAGCTGCAGACATCCTCCAGTAGTTCTTTTAAATTCTCCCACCAATATTAAAGTGAATAAGTGAGACACAAATGTCATTAATGTACAGAATAAAGTAGCGTGGGCCCGACACCGAGCCCTGGGGAACGCCACAAGCAGTCTGCTATTTAAATAACCTTTAACCCGATCTCAAACTAGTCCCTGGTCAATATTGGTCCGGTTTACTGTTTAATGTCCGTGATCTCCTCTATAGATTCTGTTATAAGACTGGTGTTGACCCGCTTGATCTTGATGCGCAGTGATGGTCTGAGTAAGTCGTCATTTTCTAGGAATGTTTCCAAACTACTGTTGAAGGTTCTTCTGGTATTTCGGAGAATTGAGGAGGAAAAGAGTCGGTCTGTAATTTATGTTAATGCAAATAATAACCAGAACCCGCCCCTGAGGGAGCAGTGGGCGGAGCCTGTGGAGCGCCTGGGGTGCTGAGGTTTCAGGGTCTTGCTCAAAGACCCAGGGCGTTTTACCTGAGGGGCTGGGCTCCAAACCCTGTGTCCTCCTGGTTGAGAAACGACTGCTCCACCCACTGAGCTACAGCCGCCGCGTGTTGTTTTGTGCAGCGGTATGTCGTTAGCTAGATTGTGGTATGTCGTTAGCTACATTGCGGTATGTCGTTAGCTAGATTTTGGTATGTCGTTAGCTATATACAGTATGTCGTTAGCTAGATTTCGGTATGTCGTTAGATAGATCACGGTATGTCGTTAGCTATATACAGTATGTCATTAGCTAGATTGCGGTATGTCGTTAGCTACATTGCGGTACGTCGTTAGCTGTACAGCAGTATGTCGTTAGCTTAATGTTCAGAGGTTTCAAATCCCATCAATGACCTTTTTCACGACCTTCGTCATCTCAGTGTCACTGAATCAGTAGACTATTTGTCCTTACACACTAAGCAAATATGGAACAGCTCCTCCTACTCCTCCTCCTCCTCACCTGCTCCTCCTGCTCCTCCTCCTCCTCAGTAAGAGTTTGAGTTTTTGCAGTGCACTCAGAGACTTCCTGTTGCTCTTGTCCTTATCTCTAATATTATCTCTGAATTTGAGATTTTAAAACATTAAATCTGTTTGACACTCCTGGTTTAACACAAGAAATGAATATTATTAAAACAT
Source organism: Lophius americanus (assembly GCA_037951165.1). Lineage (NCBI taxonomy): Eukaryota > Metazoa > Chordata > Actinopteri > Lophiiformes > Lophiidae > Lophius > Lophius americanus. The sequence continues at coordinate 207,678 of JBBDHG010000571.1, forward strand.
TTAAATATTAACACAGTCCAACGTGAAAGTGAGAATTATATAAACTCAGCTTTGATGATGATTTTAACTCTAACTCTAACTAAAAAAGTTGAATTAACTTTTGTTTGCAAAAGTTGTCACGAAATCAAATTAATAACAACACAACATATTTATTTATTCATATTTATTATGTCCGTTTAAAAATGGCAAAATAAAAGCCCCCAAAGAAGAAGAGTTGAGTTTGTTTCTAAGTGTTAGTTTTATTTATGAAACATTTATTATTAAGACACTTTATTCTGTAAGAAATAAAGAATCAGGCCAAATCCAGACGACGCCCGTCTCAGGAGCCTCAACAAACCTTTGATTAAAATATACTCTGGATTTTCTGTCACAGCTTAAGACATGAAAGACCTCAGAAGTTGTGAGCAAGAAGTGTCTCCATCAGGAGGCGCAGGAGCAGGAGGAGGAGCAGGAGCAGGAGGAGGAGGAGGAGGAGAAGAAGCTGTTCCATACTTGCTTTGTTAAAAACCAGTTGCTTTGTGTGTCCTGGAGTAATTAAGCAGTTGGAATTTTACATTACACTAGTGAAAATTAACAAAGAGCACATCTGGGTGTCCCACAGGTTTAGTCATTAAAAAGCCCATTATTTTTCAAATTACTTTTTCAATCTTTCAGCCCCCCTAATCCGGAGCTATTTCCCAGCAGAGCGCTTCCTGTTCCCGATTCCAACGAGTCCTTTAGGAAAGTTAAGCATTTAGTGTCTGATGGCCTTCAAACGGCGCTCTCTGCTGAACGCCGCTTCTCAGGCGGAGTCAACCCGGGCGCAGGAAGACGGCGTGGAGATTCTGGAGACAAATCTATTACAGAAAAACATCAGAGGAAAAACATCAGAGGAAAAACATCAAAGGAACAACATCACAAAAGAACATCAGAGGAAAAACAACAGAGGAAAAACAACAGAGGAAAAACATCATAGGAAAAACATCACAGGAAAAACATCAAAGGAAAATCATCAGAGGAAATACATCAGAGGAAAAACCTCATAGGAAAAACATCATATGTGAACATCATAAAAAAGACAACAGAGGAAAAACAACAGAGGAACAAGATCAAAGGAACAAAAACAGAGGAACAACATCAAAGGAGAAGATCAGAGGGAAAACATCAGATGAAAAACATCAGAGGAAAAACATCACAGGAAAAACATCAGAGAAGAACATCACAGGTACAACATCACAGGAACAACATCAGAGGAACAACATCAGAGGAACATCAAAGGAACAACATCAGAGGAACAACATCAGAGGAAATACATCAGAGAAAAAACACCGGAGGAAAAACATCAGAAGGAAACCAGCTTCTTCTGACTAAAAACATCATAAGTATTTATTTTTTTGAAACTGAAGGAATTTATCAGAATGTGTGGAAATGTCAAACTGCACTGTAGAAACTGTAGATATAAAGAACTTTAAATAAACCAATCTAATCGCAAAAGTAAAAGGCCTTAAAACTCTAAACATCGAAGTTTAGTATTTTATCGCTTTAATTGGACCTGATGTCTTCACTGAAATAAAGAAATGGGAAATAAATGTGTTATTTATGCTCAGAAAAGGCAGAAAACAGAATTTTACTGTCAAAGTTTTAACTTTTAGTAAGTCACTATTATTCTGTTAAATTTTTAATTTTAAATAATCAACTTTAGACATTTAGCAAGAGCATCCCATAACATCTACAGAAAAAGTATTAATGATAATGTTCAGAAAAGTCTGGATTTGTTTTATTTTACTGTGAAGGAGGAGATCAATGTGGAGCTGCTGCTCTTTCACCTCTGGAGGTTTCCCAGGAGCGTGGAGGAGGAGAACCAGAACCCCCTGGAGGAACTATCTAGCTCATCCGGTCAGGACCAGAGGAAGAGCACGGATGAAGAGGAAGGAACGCTAAGATCACTGACATGGAGAATGGGTTCCAGCAGAGGAGTTGGACTCATGGAACCCAGGTTCTCCTGATGGAGGTGCATAAAGAAAACTGAACCCGAAATGGACCCGAACTGGACCATCTCAGCCTGGGTGAGGAGTCGGAACCCTGACTGAGCAGAGTTGGTGATAAAAACACTTAAAAACAGGAGAATGGTTCAGTCGTTCCTCGTAAAGGAAACATAAAGACAGAAAGTTCTTCAAGCATAAAAGAAATAAAACCACAAATTCAAACACGACATCAGTAGATCTGAGAGAAGTCACGAAAACAATGTTTTATAGAACGTTATCAGAGATGAAACCAGGATGGATAAACCGCTGAGATGCAGATGATAAAATAAAACCTTCTTCAAGACTCCACAGTCAGAACCAGGAGCCTGGAGAGGCTTCAAACTGGAGAAGAAGCCAGAGGTCCAGGGCCGCATACCAATAATGTGTATATTATCTCTTCAGGGCCGCTGCTGCTCCAATAATCAGGACCGCTCCACATATCAAACATGGGACCTGATCTCCTCTTCATCGTTCGTCTTCCTTTTCCCAGTCTTCATTTTTCATTCAGTGGTTCTAAATATTTATGTTAGGATTTCAGACTCAGACTCATCGACTCACGGGTGAAAATAATATACTTCAGTCTGAGGGTCCCCTTCAGTCTGAGGGTCCACACGGGGACAGACTTCCTGTCTGTCATGACTTTTTATTAGTATATAATTATATATATTTTAGGTTCCGTCAGTTTGGTTCGTGTTCCTTTCCGTGTCTGTCCTGAGGTTCTGATGGTTCTTCATGTTCACCGGTGTCTCCCCTCCAGCCGTGTCTCATTGTCTCCTCTCATCCGTGTCTATAGTCCGTCCTCGCTTCCCTTCTTGTCCGATGTTCCCCGGTGACATCACTCGTCCCAGTCTTCTCCCACAGTTTCTCAAAGTGTTTCCTGGTGTTTTTGTTACTCCTGTTTGTTCCCCTGCCTTATTCCTGGTTAACATTCGATCTTTTAACTGCACCTGCTCTGCCCCGCCCTCTTGTGTCTGGACCTGGGTCCAAACTTGCCCCAAAGACAGTTTGGAATAATTTCAAATGTATAAATGGTAGAGATAAACCAGATAGAGATAACATAATAGAGATCAAAGCTGATGAAGATAAAAACTGATAGAGATAAAAGCTGAGATAACGCTGATAATAATCAATCCATTAGAGATCCACATTATAGAGATAAACCAGATAGAGATCATCTGATATAGATTGACGCTGATGGAGATAAAAGCTGACATCATTGAGACATCTAGACTTTCTTCTTTCTTTTATTTTATGTATTTGACTCCTTCATTAAATGTTCTTTCACCTCCTCAGAACATCTCAGACTAAAGTGTACAACAAAAGTTCGGTCTAATTTACAGAATATATGTGCAGCTTTGAATGTTAGAGTCTATATAGAAATACATGAACCGGTTAACCTGTTTACACTGACATAGTTAACGACTTCAGATGAAACTATGTTAAACTGTTTGAACCTGGAAATCAGTTTTTACAGTGTCGACTGCGGTGGATAATCTGATTCTGTGACTCTCTGGCGCCCCCCGTCTTCTATGATGGGTTCGAGTCGTCCTCTGATGTTTAACACCTCCTCTAAATACTACCACAAACAAGAGGGTTGAATTACTTAGTGGAGCATGGGCGGATGTTACTGCTCCAGGGGTGGAGGAGCGGGTCTCACTCTTGAAACTGATGTCAGATCAGAACGTCTTTCACCAGCTGTGGGTCTGCGTGACAAATCTGTACCATTATAGGAGAAGGTCTGACCTCTGACCTCTGACCTCTGAGGCGGCGGCCGGTCGAGGACCTCCTCAATCCTCTGGACCCGTTCCGTCTGTTTTCCTGATGCCTGTGACCTTTTCCAGGACCGCTGTTGTCCAACAAACCCGTCTGGAGCCCGAAGAACTGAAGGAGAGTTTGGAGCAGATCTGGTTGGTAAACAGAAAAAAGGGAAAAAGAGGAAAATATTTCTTCAGCGAGACGCACGAGATGTTTCTGAATTCATTTCTACCGATGGTCCAAAGACCACAACCACCACTAGAGAGAGCCCAGACCTCCACCAGCAGCCAGACCTCCACCAGCACCGAGACCTCCATCAGCACAAAGACCTCCCCGAGACCTCCACGGACACGAGATCGTGTGACGGTCAGGAGATCGTGTGACGCACACGAGATCGTGTGACGGACACGAGATCGTGTGACTGACAAGAGATCGTGTGACTGACAAGAGATCGTGTGACGGACACGAGATCACGTGACGGACACGAGATCGTGTGACGGACACGAGATCGTGCGACTGACAAGAGATCGTGTGACTGACAAGAGATCGTGTGACGGACACGAGATCACGTGACGGACACGAGATCGTGTGACTGACAAGAGATCGTGTGACGGACACGAGATCGCGTGACCGACACGAGATCGTGTGACGGACACGAGATCGTGTGACGGACGCGAGATCGTGTGACGGACACGAGATCGCGTGACGGACACGAGATCGTGGGACGGACACGACATCATTTGACGGACACGACATCATGTGACGGACAGGAGATCGTGTGACGGACACGACATCGTGTGACGGACATGAGATCGTGTGACGGACACTCTTCAGATTGAATGTAAACAGTAGAAACGGTTTCCGTCCTTTAAAGGGATAGTCTGGAGTTTTCTCCTGCTGTCAGACGGCTGCTGTTATTAATCCTGCAGGAAGTGGAGGTTCGGTTTCACAGTTCAGCCGTTGACTCTAATTATAGTCTGATTAATGGGAAGCTAATTACGGCCCTTTTGTGTAACTTTGTCAAAATAAATCATGAAACCTCTGCGGCCCCAGAGAGGAGGCGTCAGAGAGGAGGTTCCTGCTCACACACAAACGGGTCGGTTCTGCTCTGCCGTGGATTTTAAACTACGATAATAGTAATGACTTTATGACATTTCACAGAGAGTTTTTATTTTTACAGTAAAATTGTGTTTTCCACACATGAAATCTTACATACGTCTGTCCTCCTCCTCCTCCTCCTCCTCCTCCACGTCTGTTTTTCACGCGAGGTCTCCTTTTCTTACCTTTACTGTATGTACTGTAAAACCAAAGTTTAGTTCTCTTTATCTCACCTCCTTCATTTTTGTACATTTTTCTTATTTCTGGGAAAATAAAATCCTGTCTCCTCCTGTCTCCTCGTGTGTCTCAACGTGTCTCCTGCTGTGTCTCCTGGTGTGTCTCCTCCTGTTTTCTCCTGTCTCCTCGTGTGTGTCATCGTGTCTCCTGCTGTGTCTCCTGGTGTGTCTCCTCCTGTTTTCTCCTGTCTCCTCATGTGTGTCATCGTGTCTCCTGCTGTGTCTCCTGGTGTGTCTCCTCCTGTTTTCTCCTGTCTCCTCATGTGTGTCATCGTGTCTCCTGCTGTGTCTCCTGGTGTGTCTCCTCCTGTTTTCTCCTGTCTCCTCGTGTGTGTCATCGTGTCTCCTGCTGTGTCTCCTGGTGTGTCTCCTCCTGTTTTCTCCTGTCTCCTCATGTGTGTCATCGTGTCTCCTGCTGTGTCTCCTGGTGTGTCTCCTCCTGTTTTCTCCTGTCTCCTCATGTGTGTCATCGTGTCTCCTGCTGTGTCTCCTGGTGTGTCTCCTCCTGTTTTCTCCTGTCTCCTCATGTGTGTCATCGTGTCTCCTGCTGTGTCTCCTGGTGTGTCTCCTCCTGTCTCCTAGTGTGTCATCGTGTGTGTCCTGGTGTTTTTCCTGGTGTGTCTCCTGGTGTGTCTCCTCCTGTCTCCTCGTGTGTCTCCTCCTGTCTCCTGTTGTGTCTCATCGTGTGTCTCCTGGTGTGTCTCCTTGTGTTCCTCGTGTCTCTTGTGTCTCCTGGTGTCTCCTGGTGTCTCCTGGTGTCTGCTCCTGTCTCGGAGGACAGACACGTAGATGTGACTGTGAATGTTTTTGTTCTCACGTTTACACTGTAAAAGTCGGTCAAGTATCTACGGCGCCCTGGAACGATGCGTCAGACGCGGTTCTGCTCCACGTCAGACATGAGGAGTCTCAGATGGAGCAGCAGAGCGGATCTTTGAGGTCGCTCCTCTGAAGGAGACGACAACATCAACCAAAGAGAAAATCTAATGTGACAGATTTAAAGCAACAACCTGATCAGAGCGGCTGGAAGTGTCTCGCATCACAATGTCCTCCTGTCAGCTACTATATGTTCCGACACGCGTCTCCGCCTCCGTGCTGCGGCTGGAGGAGGAGGAGCTCCACCTAATTAAGTGTTGTGAGTGCAGCGAGGCCAGGAGCGGCGCTCCTAAAGATCCCAGACGATCTCCACAGCTCAGAGGACGGCGCTGCGTTCGGGTTAATTGGTTGACCCAATCCATTTCAATTAAAGATTTTAAGACACGCGTCCCCCCGGTGGGCGGCGGAGATTGAAATACGCCACAGATGGCTCCTCCGGTGGGAACGCTCCAAATAACTGCTTGCAGGTACCATCAGGGAGGAGGAGGAGGAGGAGTCATAAAACAGTTTTTCAATTTGGGTCAAGTTCATGGCTGACGAGGCGGATGTTCTGATGAAGATGTTCGAAATACTTGAGCTTCTCTCCAGGCCTATCTTCAGCCTTCATCAGATGCAGACGACGTGTCCTCCTCATCTTCTCATCCCCTCACACGTGAGGACATGAGGAGATTTCTCCTTATCTGAGACTCAGAAGTCCGTCAATGATGGACCCTGGTGGAGGGTCAGTCCATCAGGATGAAGGATGGAGCCCTTCCTCCTCCTCTCTGAGGAGTGACTCATTGAAAAGATTCCTTCTACTAGTGTCCTGATCTTAATCTTCTGTGTTGCTCCAAGTTCTCCTTCTGCTCCTGCTCTGTCGCTGTCAGCCCGACTCCTGGTGTGTCTCCTCCCTGAACGTTGAATGATCTCAGCTGCTCCCAACAGGAAGACGAAACAGTAATCACACACACACACACACACACACGCCTTATCAGTACCTCCACCCACCAGAGGGCGCTCACTCGCTCTGACACACACACACACTCACAGACACACCGACACACACTCTCTCACACACACACACACTCAAAGACACAAAGACACACAAACAGAGACACACACATACACACACACTCGCAGACACACACACAGACACACACACACACGCACTGACGCCTGAGGTGTTGATTTCCCTCGGCACCACGATCCATCGACTGTCACAAACACGGCACTTCATCATCAGAACCATCTCTGCTCGTCTTCACTGTGTCTGACGCCCAATTAGAAGAAAAGAAGATGACAAAGACCGGAGGACGTCCAGTGAGGGTCCACACGTCCAGCTGACCTCATTCTGTCACCAGCAGTCATCCGGTTCTGTGGGCCCAACAGATGCAGGTATTGTAACCTGTGGGTTCTGATCCTACATTCCTGTGATCATCTGATTTTTTAGCAGAACCCGATCCCAGCTGCTGAGCTGAAGTGGGTTTACGTGAAGAAGGGAAGTAGAAGAGACGAACGCCTCATCAGAGATTCTGCCTCACGGAATCAATTCAACCCAGTGGGTCAGAACTTAATTCCATGAAGGCAGAGGAGCTGATGAAGGTCCGATGTGAGACGGCCGAGCTAATACGCAACGCTTCCATGCATTAAAGAGCCTTTAGCATCTGGACCCCGGTGTTGGTTCTGTGCTCACAGACATTCCCTCAGATCGGATCACCGTGTGACGGAGAGGTTTGTCTTGGCCTTCTTTGAGTCAGTGGAGGAAGAGGAGGACACGATGTGGTTCTTCCTCTCTGCTGCTCCTGAATGCTGCATCAACCTGAGAAGCAAAAACACGTCACGGATCTTCATCAGCAGATCCAGATCCTCAGCCGGGTTCTGGTCCATATTCTGCTCATCAGACGAAAGAACATGCAGCAAAAATAACATAGTCTAGTTGTTAGTGTGGATCTTCAGTCTGTCTGTCTGTCTGTCTGTCTGTCTGTCTGTCTGTCTGTCTTTCTGTCTGTCTGTCTGTCTGTCTGTCTGTCTGTCTGTCTGTCTAATATAATAATAAATATAATATGAATGACAATATCTATTAATATCTATATAATATTAATAATATATATATATATATATATATATATATATATATATTTATATATTTTATATATGTATATATATATATATATATATATATATATATATATATATTTTATATATATATATATATATATATATATATATATTTTATATATGTATAGATATATGTATATATATATATATATATATATATATATATATATATATATATATATATATATATATATATATATATATATATACATATATAAAATATATATATATATATATATATATATATATATATATATATATGTATATTTATATTATATGTATATATATGTATATATTTTGTCTGCATGATGTCATCTGTGTTCATGGGTGATGAACTCATGACGTCATCAAACAGCAGGTACCGTCCGGCGGCTGGTTCAGAAGCTTTTTGGGGCGGAGCTAAGTGTACAGTAATTATCGATGAAGCCGTGCTCTGCTCTTCATCACGGCACTAATTGGGTCACGGGGTCTCGACCCGCAGCCATGGGTGCTGCGACACGAGGATTGTGCGGTGGGATGAGAGACCCGAGACCACAGGTCTGAGACGTCACACTGTAAAAAATGACCGTGAAGCAGCAGATGTTCTGTTTACTTTTCTCCTTAAGTCTAAAATCAGCTTAATTTTACAGATGTAAATATAAATACTGTATGTTTAACATCGTATGTCTGTAGATATTATGGGATGCCCTTTATCAATGATTAAAGTTGTTGATTTAAGTTTTCAAACTGTCATTTGGACAGAAAAATACTTTTACAGTACTGACTATCTTGTAACATTCTGGTCTTTTTCTGTTAATTTAACTAAAGTTTTTTATTTTCACAGTAAAGTTCCGTGTTTCCGACCTAACCTAATAAAGTTATTTCCTGTTTATTTACTTAGGATAACCGTTTGTACTACCGTGATTTACTGTTTTCAAATTTAATTTTTTGCGATAATTTTGTATTTTTGTAACTTTGACAGTGTATGAAAAAAGACCCACATCTATTTCATCATACGCTGCCAGTAGATATGGATAAGAATAAATACCAGGAGTCACAATGCACTAAAACCAGACCGGACCTTCTAAATCAAGTTTGCCGACTCACTTCACTTCACTGGCTCTGTTTACATCAATGTCCGTTTCCTGATATTCGTACGATTTTTGGACCACAAACAGAGTTTGACATCAAACTGGGACGCTGGTCCTTGGACCCCTTAATGTAAACTACAGAGAAACAGTGACTGGGTCCAAACAGGAAGTCCGGCTCACACGGAGAAGTTCTCTCCCATCATCTCGTCTCGGGATCTTCATCCTGCTGCCTCATCACAGACAGCGTCAGACGCTGGACATGTTTGATGTCGCTCTCATCTCCTGTCAGCCGCGATACGGTGAATGAGGCGCATCAGCGGCGCCAGGCTGTTGATGCGTTCTGATAGTTCTGGTACTGGATGAGGTTCATGAGACCCTCTGGTTCTTCTCTTCAGCCTCGGAGCAGAACTACAGACATCTGGAACCTTCAGACTTTTACCTAATTGTCGTCTGAAGGAAATGTTTGCGGTTCAGTGATCCGTGATGTTTTATTTCATAAACTATGTTTTATATATACATGCATAAACTTCAGTTTTTGCAGTGTAATCAGTACTTAAGAACCTGAACCTGTCTGAACCTTGTTTTCTGCAGACACCAAACGAGCATCATGAAAACAGTCACTGTTTGTCCCCTGATAAATATCTGGACTGTTTACGTCTGAGAGGGGAGGCGTGTTTCTGAGCAGGCGTGCGTCTCCTGCCTCCACTTCCTGTATGCACGACTGCGCGAGCACCGGGCCGCTTAATCAAGACGCTTTGCAACTTTACAGGAAGTCATTAACCGTCAGGACTCTTGTGCAGATAGCAGGATTTCAAAGGCGCGCAGCAGCAGCTTGGCGGCGAGGCCCGATTGAACCCGAGACTTGAAAGGCGGAGAGACGTCAGGTTGGCAGCATCCTGTCGCGCCACATCTGCCTCTTCCTCGCTCTCGCCGTCACCCGCCTTTGTGAGGAGGAAGAGCGTTGAACATCAAATGGCCGGCGTGATGCCGTGGAGGCAGAAACAATTAAACTCAGAGCAGATGATGGAGGTGAGGCCCGCGGACCGCCACCGGCAGGAAGGACGCATCATTGAAGAGCAAAATCCTCTTTAGTGATTGTGAGACAAACCCTTGAATATACAAAAGATGTAATTGTGAGAACAATCAAACATTAAGAGTACATTAAAAAACAAACAAAACACAGTAAACATCAAAACAACGACAAACACATAAGAAAGTTTGAGTTGACTTGTTAGGAGTGTCTCGTGTTTTTCCCTCGGCTCCGTCGGTTCTGGAAGTAAAACGCAGCACAATCCCAAGAGTTAACTTATCTGACATTTTATTAAAAACATAAGCCTGAGTTGATTTGATTCTCATCAGTTCTGGAGGTTTCTGCCTGTTAAAGGCAGTTTTTTTTCTCTCCTCTACCTCCTTCTTCTTCTCATGGAGGAATGAGATTGATTGGGTGTTCAATCCCTGTCAGTGATGCTACCTGCCACGGGGTCCATGAGCAACACCTTAAAACCCCTATTGCTCCCCCGGCGGTCCAGAGGCTCCGTCCACTGCACCTCACGGACGGCTCGGATGTACAGGATAAATTTCTCTGTGGTGTCTTTACGTGACGCTCTGATAAATAAGGTATACATTTCATCCAGACCATAATAGTCTGGAAGCGGCACGGTTGAGCGGATCCCCCCTCTGGCTCTGATAAGTCTCTTCTCATTAACACCTGTGTCCTGTAATATCTGTGAAGCGGGCCGGCGTGAGTCCAGAGCAGGTCTCCGGAGGACGCCGCCGCCTGATATAGAAAATACCCTTCAGCCGTTCCACCACAAACTAAAGGCTCTGCTAACAAACTCCTCCTCCTCGCGCAACGGCACGCGTTTCATTACGAGGAGGAAGCTGGAGTCGGCGAGGAGCTCCTCAATAATGCATTTGTCATCCATGACCGGGGCAGCAGAGAGGGTCGGACCGAACAAGCCAGAACTGGGTCAATATCACGGGCTCCTCTGAGCAGCTACCCATAAAATATGAAAATAAATCAGAGAAGTTTGGAGAAGGAGAGCTGGCTGGGTGTCTTCTGTGAGGGAGGACTTCCCCTCGGTGACAGGAAGGAATAAAAAACTGTTTCTACTAAATTTATGTCATGTTTTGTCTCCAAAGAAAATCATGTTTCACATTTGGAAGAATCTCTCTTCGTCCCAGCTAACATTGAAGCAGCCGGGACCAGCAGCAAGGTGGTGGCGGTGGTGGATGGTTTGCAGAATATCCCAGCAGAAGAAGAAGATTTTATTCTTGATTTTAAGACAAAGCAAATTCTATTTAATGACATTTTTCCTTGTTTAAAGCTTTTTTCTCCTAATTCTTAAAGTTGGACTTATTTAAACTTGGACTTATTTTGATCATTCTTGTCTGGTTCTGAGGTCCATTATCTTCTTTCAGTGCAGAGATTCTACAGTTCTACACGAGAAGATTCTTTTTCTTTGTTTGTTTGTTTTTGCTCATTTCAATTTTAAGACCGTCTGGATTCTTTCTAATCGGCTGTTTAAGAGGCGAAATGAAGAGTCGAGATTTTAGTGTAAATAAATGAAAACTCTGTTTTAGGGAGGAAGACCTTATTTCAGGATCTCTCACCAAACGGATCATCACTCGTCTGCTGGCAGATTATGAGTCTGAAAACACGAGTGATGGTTTTTGGGACATTCTGCTCCGTGACGGACGTCTCCTCGCCAAAATAAAGGACACGATTGTCTTTGCAGCTTCTACATAATGCATCATCCGTCCTGCCGGCGCTCTGAGGTGGAGTCTGATGGTGTCGCTGCTGAGTCAGCGTGGCTGTGATTCTGTCGATGGCGTGAGTCCAGGAACACGCCATCCTCTCCGCTCGTCAGAGAGCTTTTATATCACCGGCTCTGCTGAATGTGAGGATGGCGGTAACATAAAAGCCGGTGGCGGCCTTGTTTTGGCGATGTTTGTTACAGGAGTATCAGAAAGCCACAGGAGCGTCTCCTCCAGCGCTCCAGCGCTAATGAACAGCTGAATTCACCGGTGGGAGGTGTGTCATAAATATGAGTTCCCTCCGCTGCCTTTGCGAGGGAGGAGGACGCTTGAAGTGATCAGAGGAGGAGGTGACAGTAGGGGACGTTTGTAAGAGAGGGGCCTTCAGGAGTTCACGGCTCCCGTGTCTAAATCACTTTACTCCTTCAGACCTCCATTCTGTGAGACACACCGGAGGAGTCTGAGGCGCTCCTCCTCTCAGACGGTGGCGGAGGTAGCGACAGAGGGGAATCTGCAGGAATGAGGGACAGAAAACTCAAGAAGAAATAATCTTCGGGTCGTGAAGGTGGTGTTGTGTTTTGGTGGTTGATGTTGCGAGTAAGAGTTCGTAGCAGTGTGACCTCTGACCCCAACGAGTTCATTCTTAGATGTAGAATTAACGGGAGGCTCATGATCTGGCTTCCTCCTAGTTTTTGATTATTTTTCTTACAGTGTATAATACTAGATTCTAATCAAAACAATGATTTATGTCACAGTCAAAGGTCATTGTGTGAGACTGTTTTTCCCTCTAGTGGACACCGCTGGTATTTTACAGACAAAATACCTTTTCTGTCCCATGTTGGGTCCAGTGTCTGTCCAGCTGGTCCAAACAGAGAGTCCTCCTGGTTCTGACCCACAAAAACTGTGTAGAAGAACAAGAACTTTGTGGTATTTCTATCAAATGTGATGCAGAAGTTATCAAAGAGTTTCTGAACAAATTCACTGATTGTTTACTTTCATGTTTCTGTAATATAATGATGTCAGAGCCTTTGATCTAAAAACATCATAGGAGAGAAATATTACTCACACAGAGTAACAGATTACTCACACATAGTAACAGATTACTCACACATAGTAACAGATTACTCACACACAGTAACAGATAACTCATACAGTAACAGATTACTCACACATAGTAACAGATTACTCACACATAGTAACAGATTACTCACATATAGTAACATATTACTCACACATAGTAACAGATTACTAATCAGAGGAAAGTTCAGGGGTCTACCTTTGATATTTGGGGTGACAGCACAGGTCGAACTCTGGGTTGATCATTCAGACCGGGCTGAACCTAAAATAAATTCTGCTGCTGTGTATAAAACATCTCAAACTGAACTTTTTCAGTTGTTTTTCTTGAGCAGGAAGTTCTGGTCTGAGTGTTGGGCTCCCAGCCAGAGCTGTAGGGAGGTCATGCTGGTGCTCTGAAGGTCCAGACCATTAAGACTGAAGAGCAGTGGTATTAGTCAGATCCTGAGTTTTCAGAAAAACATAATTCTACTCTCTGATGAAATCAAAGGTTGAGTAGTTTAAAACCAGAACCAGCTCCAGAGGTTCAGAGGAGAGCTGGATGAAATCAGCAGGGAAGGTCTGGGAGGATGGAGGTGGACCACAGTCTGCTCCTGTGGAGCTGAAGGGAGTCGTTGGTATGGTGGTTCGTCCTCCTGCGTCAGGGTTTGAAGACAAACCACTAAATGAGCCTGGAGGAGGTGTTGATTAAAAGAGCAAACGTGTGGCAGAGAGAAGATGGTGGCGTCGGCTGTCGGGTTTCCTGAGCAGCTGAAAGCGTTCATCACGCTTCCTTTTAATGCGGCTGTCATTCCGAGGCCGAAGCAGAACCCTCGTCTGCTCGACGCCGGAAACGTCCTCATTAGCTCGTGTCACGGAGATGTGTGTCTCTGTCGCAGCGACGGGTGTTTGCCTTCGGATCAGAACCGCAGCAGGATAAGCACTCCCCCACGTTTCTCATGTCTGCAGCCTCAGCGCTGAGATGAACAGGCCGACAGAGAGGAGTTCAACTCCTCCCTGGAGCCAGGAGGTCAGACTCCTGCGGAGCTCCTGCATCCAGCCTTCCCTCAGTGTGGAGAGACCAAAGCAACAGTGGTGATGAAGATGAGCCACTGTCATCATCATCGTCAGCAGCAGCAGGTCCCATTCTGTTCAACAATTATCTTCTCACAGAGCTCAGAGGTCCGTCTCTGTCCAGTTACACTGCAAAACATGAAATGTGATATAAAGACATCAAAGTCTATTTGTCCTATTTCTAGTGTTATGATCTGTCACCAGCTGATATCAGACATGACCTCTGAACCCGTGACATCTCACACAGATACAGACAACTCAGTCTTTTATTAACCAAATATCTTGAAAGTATCTCAGACGTCCACTGAGAGTTTTCTACGTTCTTAAGAAGCTTAAACATTTCTTTTAATCTTATTTTAAGATAGCGATGGTATTAAATCTGGAACAGCGTCACCAAAGCGGTGATCAGGTTCGGTGACAAAAACAAAAAAAAATCCTTTGAGGCAAGAAATACCGTTGATATTTTTGAAATGACTTTGTTCTGAGATTTCCTCCTCTTCATCAAATATTAAAGAGAAGGAAATATCAAAATCTCAAGAAGCTCATTTTCACTCCTTCTATCGGCCGCTTTGTGTACTAGAGCTACAAACATTTTATTCATTATTTTACACTCTTTCCTTTTAACCCCGACCCTTTGACCCGCCCGGTACCATTGGCTGCACCGGCGAGGAGGCCGGCACAAATAAAGGTGATTCAGGTGAGCGAGCTGCTGAGTGATGGAGCTCATTAGTCTGGAGTGGAGACCAAAGTGGAGCTTTAACTGGTGGGGGGGTCTCGGACCATTAGTGCGGCGGCGGTGGCGGCGGTGGCGGCTCAGGTGCCGCTGCTGTTGATGGATTTCATGAGTGAGTGGCTTTATGCTAATGAGGGGTGGAGGTCTCTGAAGCGTCGGGGGACAATTTGTCCAGAACACACCTCCTCTGGTGTCTGCGAGAAACCAACATGGAGTCTTCTTACCTTTGAAGTGACGGGGAGGACGCTGTCGCTGATAAACGGCGCCGGAGGGACGTCTCCTGTGTGAGCAGACGTCTTCATTTCCTCCCTTTAATCAGTTGGACTAATTTTCCGTCCTCCATTTTTAACCCTCCGCTGTCAGTCGCTCTAATTGAAATATTAGGAGCCGGCTGGGTAAATGAGGAGGATTTAATCAGTCTCCTCCTCCTCCTCTCTCTCTTTCTGTCTTTGTCCCACGTGATCGTTCCATCAAAGAGAGACGTCAGGACATCTCTCAGTCTTTGACAGCTCTGCTGTCTCAGACAGGAATCTCGTTTGGCTGGGAGTCGCTGGCAGACTGACTCCAGACCTTCCCGTCTCTGATCTCGTTGGTTCGAGGAGATCCAGCGGGGTGAGGAGGCTCTCAGGCTCCTGTCGGCCAACGGGTAATCGTGTTCTCTCCACAGCTCGTCTCAACATTGACCAAACATCAAACTGAATTTACATTATCATTTCTGTGGTCTTCAAGATAATCGGTCGGCTGATGAGTCTCTTTTTCTGAGGCTGCATTCTTCTCCGGCCTAAAAACTACAACATAAACTACTTCACGTAGTAGTTTACCTCTGTGATCTCTGTATGATCATGTAGTTTACCTCTGTGATCTCTGTATGGTGTTGCAGTTTATCTCTGTTATCTCCATATGATCATGTAGTTTATCTCTGTGATCTCTGAATGATGTTGTAGTTTATCTCTGTTATCTCTGTATGATCATGTAGTGTATCTCTGTGATCTCTGTATGATGTTCTAGTTTATCTCTGTGATCTCTGTATGGTGTTGCAGTTTATCTCTGTTATCTCCATATGATCATGTAGTTTATCTCTGTGATCTCTGTATGATGTTCTAGTTTATCTCTGTGATCTCTGTATGATGTTGTAGTTTATCTCTGTGATCTCTGTATGATCATGTAGTTTATCTCTGTGATCTCTGTATGATCATGTAGTTTATCTCTGAGATCTCTTTGATCTCTGTATGATCATGTAGTTTATCTCTGTGATCTCTGTATGATCATGTAGTTTATCTCTGAGATCTCTGTGTGATCATGTAGTTTATCTCTGTGATCTCTGTATGGTGTTGCAGTTTATCTCTGTTATCTCCATATGATCATGTAGTTTATCTCTGTGATCTCTGTATGATGTTCTAGTTTATCTCTGTGGTCTCTGTATGATGTTGCAGTTTATCTCTGTGATCTCTGTATGATCATGTAGTTTATCTCTGTTTTCTCTGTATGACCATGTAGTTTATCTCTGAGATCTCTTTGATCTCTGTATGATCATGTAGTTTATCTCTGAGATCTCTTTGATCTCTGTATGATCATGTAGTTTATCTCTGTGATCTCTGTATGATCATGTAGTTTATCTCTGAGATCTCTGTGTGATCATGTAGTGTATCTCTGTGATCTCTGTATGATCATGTAGTTTATCTCTGTGATCTCTGTATGACCATGTAGTTTATCTCTGAGATCTCTTTGATCTCTGTATGATCATGTAGTTTATCTCTGTGATCTCTGTGTGATCATGTAGTTTATCTCTGTGATCTCTGTGTGATCATGTAGTTTATCTCTGTGATCTCTGTATGATGTTGTAGTTGATCTCGTGATCTCTGTATTTGTATAAAAACAAAACAACACAGATATAAACCGCAGTCAGACACAGAAACGTAATTGTATTTATTTTATTATTCAAAATTATTTTGGCCATTAAAATTATGAAGTTGTTTAATTTTGTTCTTGTTTTTGTTGTTAAACTCTCAGCTCTCTCTATCTTTCTCCCCCCTCTCTCTCTATCTCTATCTCTCTCTCCCCCACTCTCTCTCTCCCACTCTCTCTCTCTCTCTCTCTCCCCCCCTCTCTCTCCCACTCTCTCTCTCCCACTCTCTCTCTCTCTCTCTCTCTCTCTCGCTTGCTCTCTCTCTCTCTCTACAGGTCTGCTGACACAGCAGAAATTAACGGATCCAGAGAACGATTTTATTTTTAATATAATCCAGAATTTCATACAGATTTCTTTCAGTCTGAAACATTAAATTAAAGACGGCGGCTGCTTCTCCTTTAAATGTGAACACAGGATAACAATTTTAAAATTATTATGTTAATCAGTTCATTAGAAAAATAGAGTTTTCACAAAATGATATTTAAGTGCTGATCTCTGGAGCGGAGCATCAGAACCGGAGCATCAGAACCTCAAACGTCTCTTTTAATGAACCGTTCTGTCTGCTCTTTAGTTCTGTTACAGAACCACAGAACTTTGATCCACATCTGGATCTTCGATCTGATTTCAACAAACAATTTGTTTACTTTCAGGAAATTGGACCTTTAAAAATGATGACATGAAGAAAGTGGAACAAAAATTGAGGTGAAGCAATCAACAGATAGATCTTCTTCTTTTTCCATTTTCTCTATCAGATGCTGAGTCCTGATAAGACCCCCCCCCCCCCCCCCCCCCCCCCCCCCCCTTCTCATCTGACTGTCTGCACGGCTGTGATAAGCAAATCAATATCCTGTCACCTCTCATCTGTACCGCCTCATTTCTGATCCCTTCACCAGACAAGCTCCAGCCTCCTGCTCTGGGCCGAACCGGACCACCTCTGCCTCTTCTGTGTATGGTATCATTCCAGGTTAGGTTGAAACCCGGCTCATGCAGAGAACGGACTTCAGGATTTACATGCTGAGGTTTTCTTTCTCCAGATAGGAGGAGGTGCAGGAGGTGGAGGAGGTGCAGCAGGACAAAAACAGATGAGCTCGTATTCATCAGGTGAAGAGGAAGCTGATGTTCCTTGTGGCGCTCTGGTATTCAGGGAAACATGGAGGTTTGTTCAGATTTGTTCTGATTCTAAGCCTGAGGCTCTGTCAAAAAACCAGGAGACCCTGATAAAGTTTTCAAGGCCCGCTTCATAAATGCCGAGCTTAAACTCTTCAATTCTGGGTTTTCTTGTTTTTATATTTAACCGGGGACGGAGGCAAGATTCTTGGGATCTCTCTCCTCCCAACCCAAACGCCATCATCAGTGGTTCTGGTGAAATATGGATTCAACCGTGGTCCATTCTAACGAAAACAATAATTTCTGCCATGCCCCGCGGGTTCAACCTTATCAGCAGCAGGACCAGCGGTTCTGTCCTGCAGAGGGTAAACAAACAGCAGCGTCTGGACAGACCGGGCCAAACAGAACCTGAAGGCTTCCTGTGTGTTTTTGAAGTCGGGAAGCTAAGAACCAAAGGCTTAATGGATTTGACAGCCGTGCATAATCACCTGCAGTTCTGGCTGGGGGGGTTCTGGATCGATGTGGAAACACGCCCCATAAAATCTAATCCTTAATGGGTTTCATGCCCTTAGAGTCCGGCAGGAACCGGGTCCAGTAGAAAATACACTCCCTGATAGAAGAGGAACTTCTGGAGGACCAAGTCTGTGCAGGACATCTGTGTTCTGTAGGACCAGGAGCCTGAGAGTCCGGTCCAATCACAAGCCCCCCACAGAACCAGTTTTTACACATGAGAAAAAAGTCTTTCTTTCTTTGAAAAAACAAAGAAAGAAAGAAAATAATTCTTCTTTTCTCTCATCCATCCATCCATCTCTCATCCATTCATCCATCTCCCATCCATCCATCCATCTCTCATCCATTCATCCATTCATCCATTCATCCATCTCTCATCCATCCATGCATCTCTCATCCATCCATCCATCTCTCATCCATCCATCCATCTCTCATCCATTCATCCATTCATCCATTCATCCATCTCTCATCCATCCATCCATCTCTCATCCATTCATCCATCTCTCATCCATCCATCCATCTCTCATCCATTCATCCATCTCTCATCCATCCATCCATCTCTCATCCATTCATCCATCTCTCATCCATCCATCTCTCATCCATTCATCCATCTCTCATCCATCCATCCACCTCTCATCCATTCATCCATCTCTCATCCATTAATCCATCTCTCATCCATCCATCCATCTCTCATCCATCCATCCATCTCTCATCCATTCATCCATCTCTCATCCATCCATCTCTCATACATCCATCCATCAGCCATCATCCATCCATCCATCTCTCATCCATTCATCCATCTCTCATCCATCATCCATCTCTCATCCATTCATCCATTCATCCATCTCTCATCCATCCATCCATCTCTCATCAATTCATCCATCTCTCATCCACCCATCCATCTCTCATCCATTCATCCATCTCTCATCCATCCATCCATCTGTCATCCATTCATCCATCTCTCATCCATCCATCTCTCATCCATTCATCCATTCATCCATCTCTCATCCATTCATCCATTCATCCATCTCTCATCCATCCATCTCTCATCCATTCATCCATCTCTCATCCATCCATCCACCTCTCATCCATTCATCCATCTCTCATCCATTCATCCATCTCTCATCCATCCATCCATCCATCTCTCATACATCCATCCATCAGCCATCATCCATCCATCCATCTCTCATCCACTCATCCATCTCTCATCCATCCATCCATCCATCTCTCATACATCCATCCATCAGCCATCATCCATTCATCCATCTCTCATCCATTCATCCATCTCTCATCCATCCATCCATCCATCTCTCATACATCCATCCATCAGCCATCATCCATCCATCCATCTCTCATCCATTCATCCATCTCTCATCCATCCATCCATCCATCTCTCATACATCCATCCATCAGCCATCATCCATTCATCCATCTCTCATCCATCCATCCATCTCTCATACATCCATCCATCAGCCATAATCCATCCATCCATCTCTCATACATTCATCCATCTCTCATCCATCCATTCATCCATCTCTCAACCATTCATCCATCCATCTCTCATCCATCCATCCATCTCTCATCCATCCATCCATCTCTCATCCATCCATCTCTCATCCATTCATCCATCCATCTCTCATCCATCCATCTATCAGCCATCATCCATCCATCCATCTCTCATCCATCTTCCATCTTTTATTCATCCTTCTCTCATCCACTCATCCATCCATCCATCCTTCTCCTGTTTCCCTCACAGACTCATCCACGTATAAACTTGTAGTTTTGTTCATGAGCCACAATCAGCTGACCCTTTTTTGTTTCCTGTGAGGTGATGCGATGGTTGGGGTTGAGTAGCGGCGACAGGAGGAGGTGGAGGAGGTGGAGGAGGTGGAGTAGTTACAGTAATATCTGTAACCGGTTTGACGCTGCAGCTTCACTGTTTGACTGTGATGTTTTACTCTTCATCTCCTCTCCACCATCAGAATCCTCAACCTCCTGTTCCACGCTCGTTGTGATGACGCCCTCAACGCCACGCGGTGTGACATCATCAAAACGAGCTCAGTCGGCTGGAGAGAAGTCACGTGAGAAGACCTCAGAACACGTTACGGGACAAATAGGATCATTATGGTGCGTCTGGCTGCAGGGGGCGCTCTGAGTATCCGACCCTATGGGAGGAGGGGCTGTTGGTGGCCCGACCAATAAGAAGCCAGGAAAGGTACCGGTATATTCTATGCTCCACTGACTGGACAACACAAGGATGATTGGGTGGGCGCCGCCCATCGCTGCCCCCCCTGCTGCAGTCGGTCTGTCTTCTATCCTTCGTCCGCCGAGTCTCTAATTCAGACGTGTGTCTGAGAGACGCTGGGGTCCACATCCTCTTTAGGTCCCCCATTCCTCTGGGCCTGATTCAGAACTAATGGATTCCTCCTCTCAGAGCCTTAATAATTCAAATGTTTCTTTCATCCACCTTAAAGCCCCCCAGGTGAGTGAAGGCCGTGAAGAGTCTCCTCCTGTGGAGGGACTCTTTACCACAAACGGACCGGTGGTCCTTCATCTCATGATGTCAGCAGGGGCTTCATGACTCCGCCTCTTTCTTCCTCTGGTTTTGAGCTCGGATAAAGAAAACGGTGTGATTGACGGATCCATCCCTGATGATCCAACGGCGTCACGGGTTCTACAATATAAACCGACCCACTTCGCAAAAGTAAAGTTGTGTAAAAACAAAGTAGTTGTGTGTGTGTACACAACCACAGTACCACCACATATTCTGAGACTGCTCAGTATATTTAGGATTACGCCAGTACTCCTGAGCATACTGCTGTTAAATGATCTCTGGTCCGTACGTGAAACGTAGACTGAAGTCTGCGCTCTTATTTTCTTACTTCAAAGGAAGTGCACTATTTTATTTCCTTTCTATTTTGAAAAGGAACACATGCAGAAAGTACTCCTGAAGAATGTGAGAATATTTACACATACTGAAGTATATATGTGTATATTTACACACAGTGAAGTTACATGTGTGTATATTTACACACAGTGAAGTACATGTGTGTATATTTACACACAGTAAAGTACATGTGTGTATATTTACACACAGTGAAGTACATGTGTGTATATTTACACACAGTGAAGTTACATGTGTGTATATTGACACACAGTGAAGTACATGTGTGTATATTTACACACAGTGAAGTACATGTGTGTATAATGACACACAGTGAAGTACATGTGTGTATATTTACACACAGTGAAGTTACATGTGTGTATATTTACACACAGTAAAGTACATGTGTGTATATTGACACACAGTGAAGTTACATGTGTGTATATTTACACACAGTAAAGTACATGTGTGTATAATGACACACAGTGAAGTACATGTGTGTATATTTACACACAGTGAAGTTACATGTGTGTATATTTACACACAGTAAAGTACATGTGTGTATATTGACACACAGTGAAGTACATGTGTGTATATTGACACACAGTGAAGTACATGTGTGTATATTTACACACAGTGAAGTACGTGTGGTTATATTTACAGACAGTGAAGTACATGTGTGTGTATTGACACACAGTGAAGTACATGTGTGTATATTTACACACAGTGAAGTACATGTGTGTATATTGACACACAGTGAAGTACATGTGTGTATATTTACACACAGTGAAGTTACATGTGTGTATATTTACACACAGTGAAGTACATGTGTGTATATTGACACACAGTGAAGTACATGTGCGTATATTTACAGACAGTGAAGTACATGTGTGTATATTACAGACAGTGAAGTACATGTGTGTATATTTACACACAGTGAAGTACATATGTGTATATTACCGAGACTGAACACAGTGAAGTTACATGTGTGTATATTTACACACAGTGAAGTACATGTGTGTATATTGACACACAGTGAAGTACATGTGTGTATATTTACACACAGTGAAGTACATGTGTGTATAATGACACACAGTGAAGTACATGTGTGTATATTGACACACAGTGAAGTACATGTGTGTATATTTACACACAGTGAAGTACATGTGTGTATATTGACACACAGTGAAGTACATGTGTGTATATTGACACACAGTGAAGTACATGTGTGTATATTGACACACAGTGAAGTACATGTGTGTATATTGACACACAGTGAAGTACATGTGTGGATATTTACACACAGTGAAGTACATGTGAGTATATTTACACACAGTAAAGTACATGTGTGTATATTTACACACAGTGAAGTACATGTGTGTATATTTACAGACAGTGAAGTACATGTGTGTATATTTACAGACAGTGAAGTACATGTGTGTATATTTACACACAGTGAAGTACATATGTGTATATTTACATACAGTGAAGTTACATGTGTGTATATTTACACACAGTGAAGTACATGTGTGTATATTGACACACAGTGAAGTACATGTGAGTATATTTACATCCGTGAAGGTGTTGGTGACACTTGTTCACATTCTGAGCCTCAGCTGAAAGAAGAACAGAACTGTTGACATTTTCTGTCCACAAATCTGTCCTCCTACTTTCATCTATAAACAAAGCAGACAGTCGGCTGGACGCCTGAGCAGAAGACAGGAGGCAGAGCTGAGTGCTGGAGATGTTCAGATGTTCTCTGGGAGTGAGGAGGAAGGACAGAATTAGATAGGAGACATCAGAGGGACAGTCCAGGTGAGACGACCTGGAGACAAAGTCAGAGAGGACAGACTGAGATGGTTCTGACCCGTGAAGAGGAGGGATAGTGGATCTACTGGTAGAAGGATGCTGGAGATGGAGCTGCAGGCAGGAGGAGAAGGGGAAGAGCAAAGAGGAGGTTTCTGGATGTGGTGAGAGAGGACATGCAGTTGGTTGGTGTGACAGAGGGAGATACAGAGGACAGGGGGAGATGATGAGACAGATGATCCTGCGTGGAGACCAGAAAAGAAGAACCGTGTTGATGCTGTTGTTTTCTTTTACTATTTCCTTCCTTTTTTTACAGTGTAGAAAACTCTTGACTCCAAGAGTGGAACCGTGAACACATCGTTATTTGAGCTGTAGTTTTTGGACTAATTGTACTGATGTTTTGTTTTTGACTGATCTTTTTTACACTGTTTGAATGTGAATGAGGAGACGAGAGTCTTTAATTGAACAGGCACCTCCTGAAAACCGTCGTCTGAGCTGAGCGGGGAGTTCTAATGAGCTCGGGCTGGTCGAGGTGTCCGAGGCTCGCCCGGCGCTACGATACAAGGATAATAGTTGAGAGGGTGAGGTGTTAAATTAAAACCAGGGAGACATTCTGTAGGGGGAGGGAATTTATTCTAAACCAGTTCCACTACAGACTCTGGGAAACGTAGTCCTTAAAATGTCTCATCGAGTAGATGAACAGAAGAGAGAACGACTGAGCTTGACTAATCTTGACTAATTAAGACTGAGAGTAAAGGAGAGAGAGGGAGGGAGGGAGGGAGGGAGGGAGGGAGGGAGAGAGAGAGAGAGAGAGAGAGAGGGAGGGAGCAAGGGAGAGAAAGAGAGAGAGAGAAAATGAGAGAGAGGGGAGGGGGGGAGGGAGGGAGGGAGAGAAAGAGAGAGAGAGAAAATGAGAGAGAGGGAGGGGGGGAGGGAGGGAGGGAGAGAGAGAGAGAGAGAGAGAGGGAGGGAGGGAGCAAGGGAGAGAAAGAGAGAGAGAGAAAATGAGAGAGAGGGAGGGGGGGGAGGGAGGGAGAGAGAGAGAGAGAGAGAGGGAGGGAGCAAGGGAGAGAAAATGAGAGAGAGGGAGGGGGGAGGGAGGGAGGGAGAGAAAGAGAGAGAGGGAGAGATAGTGAGAGAGAGGGAGGTAGGGAGGGAGAAAAAGAGACGGAGAAAGAGAGGGAGAGAGAGACAGAGAAAGAGAGGGAGAGAAAGAGAGAGAGAAAGAATAGAGAAGGTTCTTCTTCTTCTCTCCTCAGAACTTCCTCGTCCATCTCTGTGGAGAATCATGGAGGATCTGCTGGCGCTCAGATGCAGCGTCTCCTCCGGTCCTGAGCCGGTTATCAGGAATCTGTGAACAGGAAGGCAGAAGACGCCGGGAAGGGAAATATTTACTTTACCTCTGAATTGACACTGAATAATATTCCATCTTTATTCAATGTCATCTTCTACGGGGGGACGTCTCCTTTTAATATCCTCTAATGAAGATACTTTCAGTCCTTTCCTCCTCATGACACACACGTCAGGCTTTTAAAGCTGCGGTCAGGAACAAGCTGAGATTAAGTCCAGGCGCCGTCACCTTCGCGATCCTGAAGACAACGCCTGATTGTATGAGAGAAACACCCGTTCAGTCACTTTGTCAGTTTCTATTCAGTCACATCAAGAAATACCAAGATTCAGTGGATAAGATTTCTTGATATGAGACGTGATGTTTAGAGGAAGGAGATGTGGATTTAACTCCTTTAAGAAGGGTTGTTACATAGTAAGCATGGGATGAGCTTAGGGCTAACCCTAACCCTAACCCTAACCTGAGGTACACAGCTGATGATGTATCCTGAAATTTAGGACATTTAAGCCACTG
>JBBDHG010000571.1:237500-245000 GCA_037951165.1 Lophius americanus
ATTAGGCGGCGATGACATTTGCTCATTGTTCATCTGAACCCGCCATTAATGAAGTGACAGCATGAATGGGTCATCGTCTCTGCTCCAGAGAGGAGGCAGTAGGAGATCCGTCAGACACCTCCTCTCTACTCCTGTTTACCATGGCAGAAAAATATATTCTTTTTGGGCTCAGACCTCATCACACCCCGCAGATTATTTACAGCAGGACTATAAGTGATGAGCAAATATCTTCAGAAGCTCTAGGTTTGGAGGTGGGTTGAGGAGGTGGGGTGAGGAGGTGGGGTGAGGAGGCGATGGGGTCTGGAGAGCAGTGCTGGTGGAGGGTTAGGGCGTGAGCAGAGCAGAGGGGGAGATGGGTGGCGGGTGTGTCATGTGGTTGCTCGCGCGCGCCGCTCCAGTTCAATGTTTCATGTTTCATTTCAGTAAAGATCCGTTCCGTACCGAAATTCTCTCATTGAATTTTATTCCTAAGTTGAATAAGAAGATTTTCTTGTTCTGCTTCTGCGTCCAATCCCACACAGTTGTAGTCCTGATCCTCTCATCATGTGATCATGTGATCATGTGATCATGTGATCATGTGATCATGTGATCATGTGATCCTCGTCATGTGATCATGTGATCTCTCATCATGTGATCATGTGATCATGTGATCATGTGATCATGTGATCATGTGATCATGTGATCATGTGATCCTCATCATGTGATCATGTGATCCTGATCAGGTGTGACTTCTTGGAGTCCTCTCTGAGTCCAAACGGTTGATAAGTCAGAGAGGAGGTTTTCTCTGATCTGATACTCAGACTGATGGATGTAAACCTTCTCCTGGACTTCATTTGTTCTTCCAGCCATTAATCCACAGCGAGGCCTCCTCCATCCAGAGGCTTAGCAGCTCTCTGTTCTCTCCTTCCTTGCCGGAGATACGGAAAACCACATGGGGCCAAAGAAACTGTGGAATACCAATTGGCCACAGCGGGGAGGAGTGGATGAAGGATCACGATTATAGATTTTCCTCCAAACCAGTTTTTTTTTACCTCCGCTCTCGGTCAAGGACTTGGAGAGATCTCAAGGAGAAAGAGAAGAAGTGGACTTTCAGAGTCATCAGTCTGGTGATGGTGTGGATGAAGGTCAAGAGTTTCTCCGTGGTTTACCGTTCTGGTTCGGGGAGACTCTGGAGGTGCGAGAAGATTCTCTAAGATGATGTTCTGAGGGTCAGTAGAGACGTGAGGAGAGGAGGGTCTTCATTCGTCGTACTGCTGAGAGTGTTCCTGCCGCTGTGATTCCACAGGATCTGGGAGGATTTGATCTGGTCTGAAGACCCCATCCAACCAAACTGAACAAAATGAGTGTGAAAGTTAGGGCCTCTTATCTTCTTCCATGAATCCGGGCCTGGCAGGTAAGAAGTCCGTGGTTTTAGCTTCACTCAGTCATGGAGTTTCTAATCTGTTCTGTGTTTCGTTCACTCACTCGCTGCAGCATCACAGAGGCCATCCGGCCCACTCCTCCTGTTAAGTGACCACACTGCCCCCTTCTGGTCGGACTCATCCATCACATCGGCAGGATGACGTCCCGTCTGACGAATGATGGCGCGGACGAAGTTCAGAATCCCACTCGGCTTCCCTACAAAGTTTATGGATAGAGGGATGGAGGATGAAGAGTTTATGGATAGAGAAATTGAGGTAGAGAGTTTGTGGATAGAAGCATGGAGGATGAAGAGTTTAGGGATAGAGGAATGGAGGATGAAGGGTTTATGGATAGAATGATGGAGGATGAAGAGTTTGTGGATGGGGGATGAAGAGTTTATGGATAGAGTGATGGAGGATGAAGAGTTTATGGATAGAGTGATGGAGGATGAAGAGTTTGTGGATAGAGGCATGGAGGATGAAGAGTTTATGGATAGAGGGATGGAGGATGAAGAGTTTAGGGATAGAGGAATGGAGGATGAAGAGTTTATGGATGGGGGATGAAGAGTTTATGGATAGAATGATGGAGGATGAAGAGTTTATGGATAGAGTGATGGAGGATGAAGAGTTTATGGATAGAGTGATGGAGGATGAAGAGTTTGTGGATAGAGGCATGGAGGATGAAGAGTTTATGGATAGAGGGATGGAGGATGAAGAGTTTAGGGATAGAGGAATGGAGGATGAAGAGTTTATGGATGGGGGATGAAGAGTTTATGGATAGAATGATGGAGGATGAAGAGTTTATGGATAGAGTGATGGAGGATGAAGAGTTTATGGATAGAGGGATGGAGCATGAGAGTTAGATGTTGCTGGACTTTGCTGGACCTGTATCTCCTGTATCTCCTGTATCTCCTGTATCTCCTGTATCTCCTGTATCTCCTGTATCTCCTGTATCTCCTGTATCTCCTGCATGTTCGACTTTGTGACTGTCACTCAGCTCGTTACTGAGGGTCCATAGAGAAGCCGAGCTGCGGGGGTGGGGGCGGGGCCTGAGTGGGGTCCCGGGGGGAGGATTATTATCCGTGATGATCAGTGGGAGGTGACGCGTCGGTGTGAGAGCGTTTGTTATTTTGAGCGTGGACGCAGCGAGCAGGAGGGGAGGAGATGATTAAAGGAGCGTCTGACCTCCTTGTGTCTTTGCAGGAGACGTATGGTCTCACTTCCTGAGGAGGAACTCTGACGGCAGGGTGGGTGGGGGGCGGACATGATAGGAGCACGTCCTGAGGGGGCGGGGCGGCGAGATGTTTGAGGCCTCCAGCGCCGCCTCCCAATATTTGTTGCTTGGAGATATTTGTATAAAATGCAAATGAGCAGAAAACGGAGGAGTTCCACAAATCGTTCGGCAATCATCAGAGCTTCTCACCTCTCTAACATCTGGATCATCTCAGCTTCTCACCACTCCAGCATCTGGATCATCTCAGCTTTTCCTTTCTACAACATCTGGATCCTCAAGGCCCAGAGGAACATCTAGCCTCTCGCATCAGTAATAACACACTGTAAAAGATTTCCATTCATGTACGTAAAATAAAAGAACTGTCAGACGGCATCAGTTACAGATCCTAAAAGTCTGAACGGTGTCTCGGTGACGTAGATTCTAAACTATTCCAAATAAAGAAACTTTATTATTTACCATCAGAATACGTAGAAAACACGTTTTCACTGTAAAAATACAAACTGTAAGTTTAATTAACAGAAAATTACAAAAATGTTCCATTTAGACAGAATTAGATCTGCTTTTATTGTAAGTTACTGTTTATTGTACTTGTGTCATTAACTACATTTGTATACACAGATTCTTGTTTTAGTGGTTATTTACCGTAAAGACTTTTTTTTCCCTGGACTTATACTTTATAATGGTATTTGGATTGTTCTACAGTACACACATCACACAAAGAGAACACACAAACGAAAACTTTTGATGATCGTACTGTAAATTTTACAGAACGTTCATCAAAAGTTTTCATGCCGGCAGTAAAAAGTTCTGTCCTATTTTCTTTTACTGTGGTTCTGTTGTACATTTCTTACAGTGTTGGTAGAAGCCAGATTATGGGCCTGTTGTGTTCAGACGGTACCAACGGACCTCCGGTACCCATACTTCCGTAGTACCAGCAGGACACAGTTCATCCTGGAGTAAACCACAAACGGACCGCACCATCTCGTCCACCTTGTCGACAGGTGGGACGTGGTCTCCCATGTGTGACATCACACACCCAGGTGACTCCCACGATCAGCAGCGGTTCTGGAGATCCTTCCACACTGATTTTATTTAGTCAGAACAGAACCTGATGTCCTGCCGCCGGCGGGCCGTACCTGCTCTCTGATCTTCCTACACATTATTCATGTATTCATTCCTTTCTGTCCAGAGGGATGACGCCACTGTGATGTCATCCGTCACGGCCGTCACGGCCTTCACAGCGTTTGAAGCAGCGTTTGACACGGGTGGGCGGAGCCCCGGGCTCTACGATGCATGGCTGTACAGTGCCTTTGTGTGTGTGTGTGTGCGTGTGTGTGTGTGTGTGTGTGTGTGTTTGTGTGTGTCTTTGTGTCTGTTTGTGTGTGTCTGTGTGTGTGTCTGTGTCTGTGTCTGTGTGTGTCTGTGTCTGTGTCTGTGTGTGTCTGTGTGTTTGTGTGTGTCTGTGTGTGTGTGTTTGTGTGTGTGTGTGTGTGTGTTTGTGCCTTTGTTTGTGTGTGCGTGTGTGTGTGTCAGTGTGTGTGTGTGTTTGTGCCTTTTTGTGTGTGTGCGTGTGTGTGTGTCAGTGTGTGTGTGTGTGTTTGTGCCTTTGTGTTTGTGCGTGTGTGTGTGTCAGTGTGTGTGTGTGTGTGTGTGTGTCCCTATTTCGGCAGTGAAGCCTAGGAGGTGCAGAGAGAGAAACACCTCCTTCTTTATGCTGCAGTGTGATGCTTTTATCGAGTGATGGAGGAGGGGCTAGGAAGGGTTTGGAGGGGGGAGGAGGAGTGAGGAGGATTTGAGAGGGGTGAGGAGAAGTCAGGATGGACTAGGAAGGGAGAGGAGGGCAGAGGAGGAGTGAGGAGGGAAGAGGAGTGAGGAGGAATGAGGAGGAGGGAGGAGGAGCAGGATAGATGAAGAAGGGTGAGGAAGGAAGAGGAGTGAGGAGGAGTCATGAGGAGCGAGGGTTTTGTTGGTTTTACAGTGTAAACTGCAGAAACAGATTTCACGTCCGTTTGTTTACAGAAACAAAATGACAGTAAATTATAATTAAACCTAGAAATCTTAAACATCTTATTTCTGTATTTTCACACATTTAATCGATTTATTTCTTACATTACCGTATATTTTCCATTACTTTAACTAAAAGTGTGTTTTTTTGAGGAGAATTCATTTACGTCGATACACCGTTTTTTACAGTGTAATACATTACAAATATCTTCATTCTCATCGTCGTTTCTGTTGAGATACAAGAAGTGGGAAGAAAGAAACAGAAACAGAACCAGATATTGGCGAGCCTGGATCTGACGAGGAATCCCGAAACCCAGTCCTCGTGGTTATGGAGGCCACAACAAATCACATCTGTAAACAACATCCTACTTATCTGCTACTCAGAACCACGACTTGACCCCCGGGACCCCCAGTAACGTCTTACCCACACACAGTAACAGATTACTCAAACAGAGTAACGGATTACTCACACATATTCATAGATTACTCACACGTAGTAACAGATTACTCACACATAGTAATAGATTACTCACATATAGTAACAGATTACTCACATATAGTAACATATTACTCAAATATAGTAAAAGATTACTCACCCATAGTAACGGATTACTCACACATATTCATAGATTTCTCACACATAGTAGCAGATTACTCTCACATACTCATAGATTACTCACATGTAGTAACAGATTACACACATATTCATAGACTACTCACACGTAGTAACAGATTACTCGCATATAGTAACATATTACTCATACATAGTAACTTATTACTTACACATACTCATAGATTACTCAAAGTCAGTAACAGATTATTCACCTATAGTAGCAGATTACTCGACCATAGCAATAATTACTCACACATACTAACGGATTACTCACACATAGTAACGGCTTACTCACACATAGTAACAGATTACTCACACATAGTAACAATTTCTCACACATAGTAACAGATTACTCTCACATAGTAACAGATTACGCACATAATCTGTTATAGTAACAGATTACTCAGGTATAGTAACATATTACTCATACATAGTAATTTATTACTTACAAATACTCATAGATTACTCAAACTCAGTAACAGATTACTCACATATAGTAGCAGATTACTCACATATAGTAACAGATTACTCACAGATAGTAACAATTACTCACATATAGTAAGGGATTACTCACACATAGTAACAGATTACTCACACATAGTATCGGATTACTCACACATACTCATAGATTACTCACACGTAGTAACGGATTTTGGAGACAGAGTCAGGATCAACTTTAAATAACTAACGGACAGAATGTGTTAAAGATTTGTTGATTGTCTAGCCAATCAAAATCTGAAGCTCCCCTTCCTTGAGATTGATGAACTTCTAGACAAACGTCTGCGCAGCTGGACATTGGCTCTAAACTCTCTGCAACGACACGTCTGAGCTGAAGTCTTCGATGTTTCTCCCACATTAAAGATCACAACACTGAAGGACTGACCCGTCTCCAGTTCCTTTGATCCAGAGGTCGGGAAGGTTTCATCACACGTGCTGATGACGTGTGGCGAGCTCACACCTGTAGAACGGTTATTATGCAGCAGAACGCGGCGCACACATCTGCTGAGGAAGAGATGGAATGATTTATTTATTAGCAGCCAATTAAAACTTCACGAACAAGAGGACTTCAATAGGAATATAAATATCCAATAGACGACTGTTTAGTCATGCAATCTGGCTCCGGCAGCAGTGGGCCGGGCCGCTGAAGTTCAGAACATCCAGCAGGAAAGACTCACATCTTTTTAGCAGTAACAGAATTCTCTCTTTTTCCCTCCTCCACCCATTCTCCGTCCTGTACGATATGTGATTTCTTCTTCATGTTCTTCTTCTGGGAGATGGAAACAAGGCGGGTTTTTGCTTCTGACGGAGGTTCTGACCCAATGTGAGTCAATCAACTGGCCAAATATTTTAGGCTGAGCCACAGGGTGGAGGTTGTTTTCAGCACACATGAAAATGGACCTGCTTCTTTTATAGGGTGCCGATGTGTGAGTCATCACACACCTGACCTTTGACCTGCAGAGGGTTAGGGATAATCACCGCCTGCTTCTCCTGCCATCGTCCTGACGTGTTCATTATAGAGACATTATTAATGAGCCGGAGACATTCCTCCTGCGTGAAGAATCCATCAAACCTCCGAGACGCTCCGAGGATGAAGGTCTCCTCCTTCATCAGCTGAGATCCATCTGAAAGAAGGAGGAAGAAAGGATGAATCGTTTTCACCTGATATAAGTCACAATTATAAACTCGAGAAAGAAAAGATTCTGCAGAAAAATCTGACACAGAAAGTACCCAGAATGCACCTTCAAAGGAGCGGAACGGTCCAGAGACACGGAGACTGATCAGAATCCCATTTGGTCGCAGGTTGTTCTCAGCTCTGACCCGTTCGCTCTTAACACTGTAAAATGTAATAAGTTGTAAGAAGCTTTATTTAAAAAGGAAGTAGGGAAGCAGATCGCCACAATACAAAAAAGTACATGACATAATTAATTTAAGTTGTTAGAACTTTAAACTTTAGAACCTAAAACCAGTAGGCGTCACCTGCTACCCATACTGCTTTCCACCCGACGCCATCCCTCTCTGCGTGGACCGAAGATCACCTGTTCCCCATCAGTCACTGTCCTCTTCCTCCTCCTCCTCCTCCTCCTCCTTGTCCTCCTCCTCTCTAGGACCTGACACTGACACTGTTGGGGGGAGGCAAAACTAAAATACAGGTGGATCAACG
This sequence comes from Lophius americanus, assembly GCA_037951165.1. Lineage (NCBI taxonomy): Eukaryota > Metazoa > Chordata > Actinopteri > Lophiiformes > Lophiidae > Lophius > Lophius americanus. The sequence continues at coordinate 244,913 of JBBDHG010000571.1, forward strand.
TACCTGGAATTGATCTTGTTTGAGTGTGTGTTTTTGTGTGCGTGTTTGTGTGTATGATTGTGCGCTAGTGTTTATGAATGTCTGTTTG
>JBBDHG010000571.1:247500-252500 GCA_037951165.1 Lophius americanus
CAGTCCAGCTCAGTTTAGTCCGGTTCAGTTCAGTCTAGTTTAAAAGCATGATTCCTGTTTATACTAGAATGGTTGAACTCTCACCTCCACTACAAGCAGCACGACCCCTGACCTCTGACAAAACATCAACCGTCTTAATGCAATCCTCCATCAGAACCAGTCATGAGGACAGCAGGATCAACTGGTTCATTGTGGCCAAACTTTCAGACACAAGGCTCAGGACCAGACCTTCACCTCATTCCACTGAGGAGACACAGGTGAAGACACAAACGCAGATGAGATGATTCAGAGGTTCTAAGCGTCTTAGGCGCTCAAACTCGTGTGTTGGTGATGAAGAACTCTCTGTTCTGAGCAGCAGCAGGTCCGATATGAAAGGTGCTGGAACATCATCTTGGAACCAAAATAAAGTCTTGCTGTTCCACACAACGCTCTTATTTCTGTCTTAAGGTCACACCTCAGATCTCCTCCTAGGTTCCTCCTTCTGAAGGTTTCTACTGGACTAATCACTAAACCGATCTACGCTCGTTCAGAACTCCTGAAGCAGTTATCCGGATCATCTCGCTCCAGTCAAACCGGAGCAGCGTGCGGCCGTGACCCACAGAGTGACTGGATGAAAGCCTCACTGATTCCCGTATTCAACTGTTTACGGGCTTCGGTTCAGGTTCTGGTCTGTGTGAGGAACACCTGCTGGGGCGGAAAGAATGAGATGACCTTCTGTCTCCTCGCCTCACGCTGAAGAACTGGATCGCTCTCAGTCCTGCATTATTCACAACAAAGAGCTGCTTCCTGTCAGTGACGGACGAGTGCGATAATGTTCACGGCGCCTCTTGAAGGCGCTGATGATGTCATCGTGGGTTTGTTTGTACTTCCTGTGGTTCTGACTTATATTCTGTCTCTAACAATCAGGAGCAGCGTTCATTCCGACGCCGCCTCCATGCGGAACATCATTCATCTGCTGAGAAGCTCCGCCCTCATTAACGTCAACTCTAGCGCCGCCACACGACACAGCCTATTATTTCCCATAAGTCAGCTGGAGCCTTTTACGGCGCTGAAGGGTAATGTGGACATTAGTGACCTTTGATGGAAGGTTTTGTTTGTCTGCTCTTCTGTTTGCGTCCACGTGAAGAATGTCCTCCAGAACCTGAAGCTCTCACCTGTGACACCACTGCAAAATCTATAATCCTCACCTCATTAACAGTGACGGTTTGCAGGTCCGGTTCTACTGACCCACTTTATCTCATTTTCTCTCCACTCCACGATTTGCAATGACTGCAGATTGAGGCCTCGTTTACCACTGTCTTTGTCCGCCGCCGCCGCCACCGCCGCCGCCGCCGCTGCCGCCGCCGCTGCCATTCTTCCTTTACCTTCTCTCTGAGCGGAGGAGGTAAAACAGAGAAACACTCTTCTTCTCTTCTCCTCTTTGTTGTTCTACACCTCCTCCAGTCCTCACAGGGTCGTAGGTAACATGGACTGGTGGAACCTGACAGGACTCACCAGCTTCCGGAAGGAACCTGCTCTGCCCCATGAGTGTCTGAGCTTGTCTGAGGAACATCTTCGGATGTTGAAGGTCACATGGACTGATAGAGCATCGCTGGTCCTCTGCTTCTGCATAATCCAGTGACAGCCAGAAAATAAATCTGTCTGTTCCAGAGTTCTCCCCTCCGTGGCTTAGACGGAGCAAGAAGAGGTACCAGGGTGTAGAACGGTCAGAACCTTGGATCGAGAAAACTTGGTTGGAGAAAACTGCTTAACAAGGTTCTCCTCTAAACTCCAGCAGGAGAAATCTTTGTTTGCAGTGGCTTTACCTCAGGGTGGGGTCCAGGAGCCCCCCAGCCCGCTGTGTGATTGACAGGCCTGAGACGGAGGCCTGCATGTGGGTGGGGTTTGGGCGGTGGTGGTGGAGGTGGGGTCCACAGTAAACAGAAGTCTCTCAGGGACTGAACCAGAGACAAATTTTTGTCAAATGAGGTGAGAGTTACCCGCCCTCAACCCACATACCGCCAACCCCCCTTAGAGCTGGCCCAGTGCTTAAACCTGATTCAGAACTCAAACCTAGTCCTGGACTTAAAAATGGTCTTAAACCTCGTCATGGACTTAAACCTTTGCCAAGACTTGAACCTGGGCCAGTGCTTAAACCTGGTCTTAATGTGAGTCCAGGACTTAAACCTGATCGGGAACTTAAACCTGGTCCGGGACTTATGTGGGCTCTGCCCATCATCAATCCCTGCTAACTGCTCAGGGTGAGTAAATGTTGTTTTCTACAGACTCAGATTCCATTACAAGTCTCTCCAACGATCACGCCCCATCATCCTCCTCTCTCTTCTTCTAGCCTTTCGGGTGACACCTGGAACACCTGACGCCATCTTCCATTTTCACTTCCTGCTCTTTGGAAGCAGCAGACCGAGTTTCCACACCGGCGCTGCGGAGATGACGGCCTAAGAGTTTCTATTATTCATGAAGGAAGGATGGTTTTTGGAGAGCACCTGATCCACCACCTGCTCCGGTTCTCGACGTGATGTCAGAGGTGATGTCAGAGGTGATGTCAGAGGTGATTTCAGAGGTGATGTCAGAGATGGCTGACGTGCTGCACGCATGTGCATCTCTCTGATGGGGCTCTGAACCAAACACAGAGCCCTTTGCATCTGAAGTAGGCCGGGTCCGGCTCCCGCCATACAGCCAACTCCTTAAATGAATATTTGCACAGCGTTGATTAGCATTAAACCCACGGCGTCGCCTTCATTTACATCTCGCAGCCAGAGATCAGTGGCGGGGGGAAAGCTGGGGGATGCAACAAATGACATGGAATGTAGGTTGTGTGGGTGGTGGAATAATAAAAGAAATATTTCCTCTCAACTGGGCTCCCTTTAATAATCCAGCCATTATCTTGTGTTTTGTGCCCACCGTCAGGCCCCGACTGGCCCGCAATGAATCCAGGTTCTCATCAGAGCAGCAGCGGCAGAGAGGCTGCAGGAGGTGTGAGGGGTGGCGGTGGAGGGTTTGCTTCGCTGTAGGATACCAGAGAGATAACAACGCGTGGAGGCAGGCAGCAGCCATGTTCCACTGCAAAGAGAATAATTGCTTCCCTTTCAAGAGGCGTTTTAATTGGCCTGGTGGTTCTGAGGAGGACATGGAGGGAAGATAGAGAGAGATACAAAGAGAAGGACAAAGAGTCAGAAGAAGAACCGCCGCTTGTCTTTCTATCACACCACCGTGATTATTCTTCAGAAGGGGTCAAAATGCAACTACCAGTAGGTTATTAGGTCCAAACCATTAACTCTTATCTACACAGAAAGGGAATGAAACCCAGGTCCACCTCACCGGCTGAGATAAACTCCACCGGAGCTCTCCGAGGTCCTGAAACGTTTACCAGGGCGGTAATAAGAAATACAAGGTGATGATATTTTACATATTATTATTATCACAATAATATTATGATTCTGAAGCTCCTCGATTCATCGGTATTAAAGTCATCGTGAAGAAACAGACTTTTACGATAATAAAAGTTAAGTTTGGCTTAAAGTGATTTAAGTTAATGTTAAATCACTTTATGAGGATTCATTCCCCACAATGAGAGACATTCAGTGAAGGAGTATTATGGGATGTGGTGAGTATCTGCCTGTAGTGATGATGGAAGGGGCTGGGTTAATCTCCGGTCTGACTGGGCCACCTGATAATATTCCGATCCTGGAGGTGGAGCGAGGGTGGAGTGAAGGTGGAGCGAGGGGGACGCACAGCTGTGAACACAGGAGTTATTGATTTGTTGATTAACAAGTTATTTTGAGTTAAATTAGAGAATTTTGGGAGAGGTGTTTTACCAGAGTTACACACCTAAAGGTGCTCGCTGTGAAAAAAAAATCTTCCTTTGGGAAGCTGGAGCTGCCTATCCATCAGCCTCTTTCACACTGCAGCCAGACTGTCCTACATCCCATAATTATCGCTAGACGAATGTTTGATCTCAGCTGATTGTGTTTATTACTCATCAACTCAAATCTCCTGACTGAAATCCAAAGTTGGAACTTTTTTAACTTGTGAAAGACGACCTCATGATTTCGTCAGCTGTTTCCTGATCGGAGCTTCTCAGCTGACTAAAACAGTTCTGCTGTAAACGAGCCGGCTGCAAAAGAACTCTAGAAGAAAAAGCAGGTCTGTTTGAGAGCATCCGTCCAGCTGGTCAGGAATCATCCCCATCTCCAGGAATCCACAGATCCTGCTGCTTCTGAGACAATGTTGTTTATCATTATTCCAAATCCCACTGATAATCTGCGGCAGACTCATAAATCAATTACAAACGCGTTTCGATGGCTATCCATTTAGAGGTTTGAAGGTTTCCAGCAGAGCCTCGACTGCCGGACCTGACTAGCCTTCAAGAGTCCGTCCTTCTGATGAAGACCCCACGCATGACAGACCCACACATCGAAGGTCTTTTTCATTTGATAATGAAACAATTCAATGATGCAGCTTCTATTATCTAACGGTGAGAAGGTGAAGACGGAGGCTGAGCCGCTCTTTTAAAAGCTTCCGGGTTCCATCAGGAGATTTGAGATGATTCAAATTCTTGACATTCCTTAAAAAGCAGGTGAAGAGTTGTCTCACAGAGGAGCGTGAGCTTCAGCTGTCTCTGCTGGGATGTGATCAAACTCCTGAACCCTGAGTTCTGCAGAGAGTCGAACCTCATCCATCCTGTTCTGAGACTCGATCACTCTTTCAGACCTGCACGCCTATCTCACACTTTGAGCTTCAGAGACTTTAGGGTGAAATCTTCAGCTTGAAAGATGAATGAATCCTGTTTTCAGAAGAATTCGGCCTCCAGAGGCTCCTGGAGAGGAGTCCTGGGTTTTATGTTTGTTTGTTTGTTTGTTCGTTGTTAAAATCACTTCTAACCACGGAGCAGCAGCAGGTTTGTCCTCAAATATGAAACATGAATATTCAAATCAAAACATGGAAACGTTCCAGAGGTCTTCGTATCCTCGCCTCGGCTGAAATGGCGGTCCGTCAGAGAG
>JBBDHG010000571.1:257500-267500 GCA_037951165.1 Lophius americanus
GCTTGGTTCTGTTTCCTCACGGTCCAGGCTCAGACCAAATTCAACTGCGTCAAACAGCGATGAATGTGGCAGGTGGGATAGAAGACCCCTCTCTGAAGACATTTCTGACACAACTGTGGTCAGAGAAGCCCACTAGATGTTACAGAACCCCTGAATACAGAAGGAACCGGTTCAAATTGTCCTTCCTCTCAACCTCAGAAGAATCGGAGCGACAAAGAGGGAAGAAGGTGTTGTTAGTTCTATTCCCTACTACCCCCGTCTGGTACCCTCCACCCGGACCTCAGGTTCTGCTTCAGGAGCGGGTTCTCCACCGAGGGTCTGACTGGAGAGACACAGGTTTAATCCCACCTCCCTCTGCAAGAGAGGCTTCCCTCTGTCAGATCTTCTCCTCTCCAAGGAAAACTCCTCAGAGTTAGCAGGTCTTCATTCCTGAAGATAGGAATACGTGATGGACATACAGGAGGACGTAGGTTCTTTAAACGTCCGTCTGTGACTCACATCCTCTCCTCCTCCTGGTGACTGAGTAGGAAACTGGTCTCCTACAGAGCTGGATGAGGGGCGGAGATGTTCCTCAAACATTCTGAAGTACACTCAACCACCTGAAGAGCCTCCCAGCTTCAATGTTCCTGGTTCATAAACTCATAACCTCACGCGGAGAATATCCCAGAATTCAGTGCGTGTCTCAGGTTCACGCTGGAGGCCCTGAAAGGTTCAAAGGAACAAAAGTACAACATGTCCTCAGAACATCTGACGGAGAGTGAGATCAGAGGTCAGGGGGTATCAGAGTGATTACACACACGCACACACAAACACACGTAAACACACACGTACATTTATATAAACAAATATAAACACACACACACATGAAGACACACACATGCACAAAAATACACACAAACACACATAAACACACATAAACACACACATGCACACAAATGCACATGAACACACACACATACACATACATGCACACAAACACACGTAAACAAACACATATGCACATGAACACACACACAGAAACACACCTAAACACAAACACACACATAAACACAAACACACACATAAACACAGACTTACACATAAACACACACACACAATAACACGCACACACACACACACATAAACACACACACATGCACATAAAACACACTCATACACAAATACACATACACAGACACACGCATACACGTAAACAAGCACATAAACACACACACATGCACATCAACAAACACATACACACAGACACACACACACACTCTTACACTTACACCTACACACACACACATACAGACATACACACACGCATGCACTTACACACATAAGCACACGCACATACACTTACACAGATAAACACACACGCACATACACACATACCCATATACACATACACATATACACACACAGATAAATACACACAGACACACGCACACACACACACTTAATCAGCCGTACAAACATAGACATACACACAGTAATACACACAGATACACGCACAAATACAAACACTTAGAAGTACACACACATACACTCACACATACATACACACGTACGCACACACTCACATGTAGATAGTCCATCCTGACAAACAGGAAGTGACGGGAATCTTGAGGCGGGATGTGGAGTCGGCACTGAGTGAAAAGACGCATCATGTGACCAAGTAGGTTCTGCTGCTGAATGATGGATGCTGGTTTCCACAAACATCTGGTCTCTCAGGTGTCAGACTGGTTCTGAATGAACTCACTGATGGGTCCAAAGGTTGGGCATTTGTTCTGGTGGGTCAGGCTGACCTGAGGAGCCTGAACCCGTGCGGTTCGGCTGATCAGGTGCTAAAACCTCTGAGACACTGAGACGTTTCTTGAGGCCTGTCAGGTTAAACCAATCGTTCTGAGGCATCGCCTTCTAAGTTCATCTTTATCATTATTTACTTTTAAGGAATTCATTCATATCTGGGAAAACGTGACGAAGACAACTCTCTTGGATTGATCACTGGATAAATATGAATTTATTCCATGTATTCCCCTCCCGCCTCCCTGTGATCATTTACTCCTGTAGTCTCCGCAGCCACCAGCAGGGAGCAGCAGAGCCTCTCCTCTAACCCAGCAGACCCAGTTCTCCCTCAGGGCGTCTGGAACATTGAATTCTCTCCTTGGTCCTTCCTCATTCTGTCACACCGATCAACCGTCTGAGTGGTTGAGAACCGATGACACGCCGAAGTTTGACGATTTCAGGCTCGTGACAGAAATGTTCTCTTCCACGTAAACATGTTATTCTTATTCTGTTATTCTTACTCTGTAACATGCTCTGCTGCTGTAACATTGCAATTTCCCCATTGTGGGACTAATAAAGGCTATCTTTATCTTTATCTTTATCTTTAACCAATCAATTAAAGCCTGACGTTTATAGAGACTGAGAGGGAAAGAACCCATACATGTGAAATACTCCATACATGTGAATAACTCCATACATGTGAAATACTCCATACATGTGAATATCTCCATACATGTGAAATACTCCATACATGTGAAATACTCCATACATGTGAAATACTCCATACATGTGAATAACTCCATACATGTGAAATACTCCATACATGTGAATAACTCCATACATGTGAAATACTCCATACATGTGAAATACTCCATACATGTGAAATACTCCATACATGTGAAATATTCTATACATGTGAAATATTCCAGACATGTGAAATACTCCATACATATGAAATACTCCAATACTCCATACATTTGAAATTTTCCAAACATGTGAAATACTCCAATATTCATACATGTGAAATATTCCATACATGTGAAATATTCTATACATGTGAAATATTCCAGACATGTGAAATACTCCATACATGTGAAATACTCAACACTCCATACATCTGAAATACTCCATACATGTGAAATATTCCATACATGTGAAATATTCCATACATGTGAAATATTCTATACATGTGAAATATTCCAGACATGTGAAATACTCCGTACATGTGAAATACTCAACACTCCATACATGTGAAATACTCCATACATGTGAAATTCTCCATACATGTGAAATACTCCATAAATGTGAAATGTTCCATACATGTGAAATATTCTATACATATGAAATTCTCCATACATGTGACATTCTCCATACATGTGAATAACTCCATACATGTGAAATACTCCATACATGTGAAATACTCCATACATGTGAAATACTCCATACATGTGAAATATTCTATACATGTGAAATATTCCAGACATGTGAAATACTCCATACATGTGAAATACTCCAATACTCCATACATTTGAAATACTCCATACATGTGAAATGTGAAATACTCCATACATGTGAAATACTCCATACATGTGAAATATTCTATACATGTGAAATACTCCATACATGTGAAATACTCCATACATGTGAAATACTCCAATACTCCATACATGTGAAATACTCCATACATGTGAAATATTCCGTGATATGTCTTTGTGTGTCTGTGATTATGTTTTTGTCTGTGTATGTATGGGTGTGTGAATATGTGTGTTAGTATGTTTCTGTCTGTGTATAGGTGACACGTTTCACGGTGTCACATTTCACCATGTCACGTTTGACGTTGACATGTTTAACGGTGAAAGGTTTGATGGTGTCACGCTCACAGTTTCCCTCATCTCAGGTTTAAATAACTCAGAGTTTCTCTCATCTCAGAAATCCCTGTGGGGAGAATCCAAAGCAATTTGGACTTCTGTTTTTGTTGAAGACATTTCATCTCTAATCCAATAGGCTTCTTTAGTTCAAAACTGAGGGAGGAACACTTTCATTCGTTCATTCATTCATTCATCCATTCATTCATCCATTCATTCATACATACAGGATTGTGTTTATTCAGTCTGGTGGTTTGTTCTGGCATGTAGTTTGATTCCTCGGGGAAACACCCTTTGGGCCTGAGCCAGCATGTAGTTCACATACAAACCTACAGAGGGCGCTCTAGTTCAAGGTTCCACACTTCCAGAGAGTTTTTATTTTATAAACCAGTCGAAATAATGATTATTATTATTATTATTATTATTATTATTATTATTATTATTAAGTTTTAGTTGCAGCTTCTGATATTCATGTTTTTTGTTGTCTTTTCTTTAATTTACTTTGAATATTACATTAATGACCTTCAATGTTTATGTTTGTGTGTCAATGTGTGTGTGTCTGTTTGTGTGTATGTGTGTATGGGTGTACTTGTGTGTCTATCTGTGTTTGTGTGTTTTTGTGTTTGTGTGTGTGTCTATGTGTGTGTGTGTGTGTGTTGGTGTGTGTGTGTGTGCGTGTGTGTTTGTGTGTATGTGCGTATGGGTGTACTCATGTATAAATATATATGTATTTGTATTTGTGTATTTGTGTGTGTCTATGTGTGTGTGTGTGTGTGTGTGTGTGTGTGTGTGTGTGTGTGTGTGTGTGTGTGTGTGTCTATGTGTGTGTGTGTGTGTTGGTGTGTGTGTGTGTGCGTGTGTGTTTGTGTGTATGTGTGTATGGGTGTACTCATGTATAAATATATATGTATTTGTATTTGTGTATTTGTGTGTGTCTATGTGTGTGTGTGTGTGTGTGTGTGTGTGTGTGTGTGTGTGTGTGTGTGTGTGTGTGTGTGTGTGTGTGTGTGTGTGTGTGTGTGTTGTGTGTAAGTGCCTGTGTGTGTGTGCGTGCGTGTTCTGCTGTTTTTAATCCTCCCTCTCAGATACGGCAGCTGTTGAGGAGACCAGAGCTGAGTGACGTTTGGAGATGCAGCACCTTCAAACGCCTCACCTGGTTCTGCTCAGTGTCCAGCAGCAGGTGTGACTGTTGGCAGGTGAGTAGAGTTGTATGGAATCATCTCACTGACGGGAGCTTCCTGTATATGGTCCTGGGTTACTCTGAGAGGAACCGGATCAGTCCGGTGCCAGAGTCAACCTTTCAAGGAGCAGAACTCTGCTCATGAATGGACCAGGTGTGGAGGTTTGGAGAGGTGGAGAGGAGGAGAGGAGGAGAGGTGGAGGTGGGTAATTGAGGAGCAAAGCTGCTGGATGAAGCTGCTTCCTGGACTTCGCAAAGGTTGGAAAAACATCTGCAGGATTTTTGTTGACATAAATGTGAAAACAAAATCTGTGACCCCTGAGAGGAGCAGGACTCACCTGGTTACTATGGTTACCTGTCAGTGGATGGAGTATCACCTGGTTACTGTGGTTACCTGTCAATGGATGGAGTATTACCTAGTTACTATGGTTACCTGGCAGTGGGTGGATGTATTACCTGGTTACTATGGTTACCTGTCAGTGGATGGAGTATTACCTGGTTACTATGGTTACCTGTCAGTGGGTGGATGTATTACCTGGTTACTATGGTTGCCTGTCAGTGGGTGGATGTATTACCTGGTTACTATGGTTACCTGGCAGTGGGTGGATGTATTACCTGGTTACTATGGTTACCTGTCAGTCGGTGGATGTATTACCTGGTTACTATGGTTACCTGTCAGTGGGTGGAGTATTACCTGGTTACTATGGTTACCTGTCAGTGGGTGGAGTATTACCTGGTTACTATGGTTACCTGTCAGTGGGTGGAGTATCACCTGGTTACTATGGTTACCTGGCAGTGGGTGGATGTATTACCTGGTTACTATAGTTACCTGTCAGTGGGTGGAGTATTACCTGGTTACTATGGTTACCTGTCAGTGGGTGGAGTATCACCTGGTTACTATGGTTACCTGTCAGTGGGTGGAGTATTACCTGGTTACTATGGTTACTATGATTATTCTCAGTTTCTATGTCGGATCATTTCTCCTCCATGATTTCATTCACGGATCAGAACCCGTTAATGAGTTTTGATTCCTGGTTCTGAGTCGGTTCTTGCAGGAAACTAGAACCACCATCCTCATCATCACCTGCTAAACCACTGAGTCACAGTCAGAGTCTTTCTTTCCCAGAATCCTTTCCTTTCATCTCTTTTCCTGCATTTGGAGAAAATGATTCTTCTATTCTGTCTTTGTCTCGGGACGAAGGTTTTTGTTTTTAGTCTGGACTTAAGATTAAAGATATTTTTACTTGTTTTAACCAGTTGATGGATGTTTTAGTTTATTTTAGGTAAAAATTGCCCCTTTTTCATTCCTGATTTTCTTCTTCTTCTCTTGTTTTTGAAAGCCGACTTTTTGCTGTGTGACGGAGGGTGTTTTACAGAACCGGCCCACAGTCTGACCATGAGTCCCAGGATGGACCGGTGGACCCGCGGGTCTGGTTTCTGAGAAACTGTGAAACTGAGGATCAGAGCACATATTTGAATTTTATTTAATGAAACAAAGTTTACAGTCGTCAGACGTAACGTTCGGTCCTACTCAGCCGAGGCTAAAGGTGTTCGGTCCATCTCAGCGTATGTCATCATGTCTAGAGGGTCCGCCCTCACGCTGCCTGACACACGTATGAAGATGGAGATATTTTCATCACAGGACGCCACCCTGAGGCGGGGTCCGGTTCTGGAGCGGTTTCACCACCGTTCTGGATTGTTGCCACGGAGAGGGGAAGTTGTGGTCGACACAGGTTTCCTCAGCATGTCAGCGCTGAACATCACATCTGCAGGGCGTGATGGGAAAATGCACAAAGATGTTCCGTCAGGGTCACATGACACACTTCTGCTTTTCACTGAGTTATAAGAGGTCCAGAGGTTATTTTGGTTCTGGCGCTGACAGCAGGTCTGAGCCGCCGCGCTGAAACAAATACTCAAGATCTCAGTAAATGTATGTCGTCTAATTTCTGGTCAAAATGTCTCATTGCTCCTGACTTAAGTTAAACACAAGTTCCACTGACGCAGGAACACGCCGGTCTGATGCAGACGGGTTTTTACAGAATCTTCAGTCAAAGACTGTTTAAAAGTCTCTCCAGCTAACCTGAAGACAAAGCTCATCTTTAGATGCTGAAATATCTCTTTACAATCTCATGGTGTGAAATGTGGAACAGTGTTACTCCTTAGACTCAGAATCATCTCAGAGCCGCTGAGACGGAGAAGAGGACAAAAAGCTGCTTCTGAGGACAAACGTGAAGTTCAGCTTTATTGATCTTATCCAACATCGACAAACGACCAATAATTTTTTGTCTATCGCTCAGAAAACGTGGAAAACACAAAACTTACAAACTTTTGGTCGTATTAACAGAAAAATGCTGTAAACTATTATAATTATTGTTATTATTATTGTTATTATTATTATTATTATTGTTATTATAATTATTGTTATTATTATTATTGTTGTTGTTATTATTATTGTTGTTGTTATTATTATTGTTGTTATTATTATTATTATTGTTGTTATTATTATTGTTGTTGTTGTTATTATTATTATTGTTATTATTGTTATTGTTATTTTTATTGTTATTATTATTATTATTATTGTGTCTAAATGAAAGATTCTAGTAGAAAACATCCAGCATCTCAGCAAGAACTTTTCTTTCCAACATCAAACCGTGTATTAGGGACGGATAAAACCATGAATGCAGGAGGTCCGTTTGGACCGCTGGGAGGAACTGAAGAACCTCTGAAGCCGGGTCTGAGGGACGCTGGTAGAAAAACAGACATGAAGTTTGGGTCTCAGAGCAGAAACACGAGCAGCTTCTGATCTTCTGATTGCTTCTAAGCTCTCTTTGGATTACAGGGACGTCATATGTTTGAATCCCTGCAGCTCAGTTCTAAGTTCTGCAGAAAGAAACTTCATCTTCCTGCTGTTGTTTAACTTTAACCAGAAGAACCGCTGCTTGGAGGGGAAAGGTTGTAATTTGTGATTCAAAGAGTCCACTGGTCTCCGATTCAAAACCAACTCCTCAAGTTCTTCAGAGACATCTCCTACAAAAACAAGCTGATGATGATGTGAGCCGTTAAGAACCTGCAGGAGCCCCCAGATGGTCTGAAAACATCTAGAGTCCCTCATAGACCCACCAGCTCCTCCAGTCCACTGAAGGTGTGACTCCCTCAGACAGAGAAGCATGGAGGGAGATGTTCCTCAAAAACACCCGCAGAAACTAAACCATCTTTAATCATCTCAACTCAGACGCCTGCAGAAGAAGTGACACACACACACACACACACACATACACGCGCACACACACGCACACACACTTACACACACATACACATACACGCACACATACACGCACACATACATGCACACACACGCACACACATACATGCCCACACACGCACACACGCACACAGACTCACACACATGTACACTTATACACACACACACACGCACGCACACGTACACGCACACACACGCACACACACACACGCACACACACGTACACAGACTCACACACGTACACTTATACACACACACACACATACACGCGCACACACACATGTACACTTATACACACACATACACACATACACGCACACACACGCACACACACACACGCACACACGTACATGCACACACACGCACATACACAAACACGCACACACACACACACAGAATCACAGACTCACCCACACACACATAGACACACATATATATTCACTAACACAGATGTGGCCACTGTGATGTCATTGTGTGTTCTGACTCCTTTGGATCAGAACCAGCTTGACCTTCTTCAGTAGGTGTTGCTGTTTTGGAAGTATTGTCGTGCCGCCTGCTTCATCGGGCACAGCGTTCCTGCACTCTCACGGAATCTGACGTCTGTCATCACCGGCGGCGGCGGCATACGTCCAGCTGACAGACTGGAGGCGTGGTCGCGCCGCTTGTGTTTGTTGACAGCCAGCAGGGAGACTATTAATGCTCAGGTGTTTTCTCACCTGAGAACGTGAGGTCAGGGGGGTCACCTGTCACGGATCCAGCTGCTGTCAGCGGGGGTCTGCTGCTCTTTTCTACTAGATCCACTCACCTACTCATTCATTCATTCATTCAAACATTCATTCATTCATTCATTCCCTGATTCAATCCTCCATTCATTCATACATTCAGTCTCTCATTCATTCATTCACTCGATCATTCGTCCATCCATACATTTATACATTCATTCTCTCATTCATTCATTCATCCATTCATTCACTCATTCATTCATTCACTCAATCATTCATACATTCATTCATTAATTTGTCCATTCATTCATTCATTCATTCATTTATTCATTCATTTGTTCATTCTTTCATACATTTATACATTCATTCTCTCATCCATTCATTCATCCATTCATTCACTCATTCCTTCATTCATTCATTCCCTGATTCAATCCTCCATTCATTTATACATTCATTCTCTCATCCATTCATTCACTCAATCATTCGTCCATTCATTCATTCATTCATTCATACATTTATAAATTCATTCTCTCATTCATTCATTCCCTGATTCAATCCTCCATTCATTCATACATTCATTCTCTCATTCCTTCATTCACTCGATCATTCGTCCATCCATACATTTATACATTCATTCTCTCATTCATTCATTCATCCATTCATTCACTCATTCGTTCATTCATTTATTCATTCATTCCCTGATTCAATCCTCCATTCATTCATACATTCATTTATTCATTCATTTGTTCATTCATTCATACATTTATACATTCATTCTCTCATTCATTCATTCACTCAATCATTCATACATTAATTCATTAATTTGTCCATTCATTCATTTATTCATTCATTTGTTCATTCATTCATACATTTATACATTCATTCTCTCATCCATTCATTCACTCAATCATTTGTCCATTCATTCATTCATACATTTATAAATTCATTCTCTCATTCCTTCATTCACTCGATCATTCGTCCATCCATACATTTATACATTCATTCTCTCAATCATTCATTCATCCATTCATTCACTCATTCGTTCATTCATTTATTCATTCATTGCCTGATTCAATCCTCCATTCATTCATACATTCATTTATTCATTCATTTGTTCATTCATTCATACATTTATACATTCATTCTCTCATTCATTCATTCACTCAATCATTCATACATTAATTCATTAATTTGTCCATTCATT
>JBBDHG010000571.1:272500-275875 GCA_037951165.1 Lophius americanus
TGGACCTACAAGTCCAGACACGTAGGAAACTCTAAGACAAAAGCAATCTGGCACGCAGGATGGTGAAAAATAATCAGTGTGCCTGTTCGCCTCCAAACTTTTGAAACAAAACTTTATTGACAATTGTAAATACCGACAACAGGCTGCAGGAGCCCATCTTTACATGCCCGTGTTTGTATATTTGTTTGTTTGTTTGTTTGTTGTTTCAGAACATCATCTCAGTGACCTGATGACACTTTATCCATTTTAACAAACTGTATGAACGTTGTGAATCAAGAACCGAACTGACCCTCAGGAACCAGCAGCCCCACCTCAGGTTTCCTCACAGTATCAGTCCAGAATGTCTCACCCTGTTCCAAAAACAACTCTTTCAATTCGCTTCCTCTTTTCACACCGTGGTTTATAAGTAAGTCGCTGTGACGACCGCTGAGCAACACGTAAAAACAAACAAATGAAAATAGTCCAAGACGTCTTTCAGATCTTCACATAGATAGGGACAATATCCTCAGAGCAGTGTTTTCTGTGTGTGTGTGTGTGTGTGTGTGTGTGTTTGTGTGTGTATGTGTGTATGTGTGTGTGTGTGTGTGTGTGTGTGTGTGTGTGTGTGTGTGTGTGTTTGTGTGTGTGTGTGTGTGTGTGTGTGTGTGTGTGTGTGTGTGTGTGTGTGTGTGTGTGTGTGTGTGTGTGTGTGTGTGTGTGTGTGTCAGTGTTTTTATAGATCAGACAGTAGTTTTAAGAAGGCGAGGAGGGGTGATGAAGGATTTTAGTTGGAATAACCGCCAGGGTCTGGCTCGCTTCCTGATGGTTCCATGACTCAGACACCGGGGGGGTGGGGGGGCTTCCCCAGTCTGCCATTGTTGTTGTTGTTTTCACTCCATTTTCCAAGTTTGTTTTCTTCTGTCATTGTTTAACCATTTCGTCATGTTCTAGTTCTGACCCCGTTTCGTTTCCTGTTCTTCTGCTCAGCAGTCAGAGCCTGGAGGTCTCGGTCCTTGTAAAGCCCGATAGGGGGTCTGCTGACAATAGTCCTGCTGCTGATATTCACCACGGCGCTATGGGTGTTTCCTGACGCAGACAGGCTGAGTAATCAGGAAGCAGACACAAACGCTGCAGAGCTGTTTGGGTCCAATTCCTCTTCTGCTTTAGACGTTGTTTCTGAGATCAAAGTTTCATCCCTCCTCTTATTCTCAGGGCTTTACCACCTCCTGTTTCCTCCTCTTTGTCCCGTCAGTCGACAAGAACCCCACAGTGTGACAGAACCCCAAAGTCTGCAAGAACCCCACAATCTGAAAGAACCCTGCAGTGTGAAAGAAACCCACAGTCTGCAAGAACCCCAAAATCTGAAAGAACCCTGCAGTGTGAAAGAAACCCACTGTCTGCAAGAACCCCACAATCTGCAATAACCCTATAGTCTGAAAGAACCCCACAGTCTGTAAGAACCCAACAGTCTGAATGAACCCCAGAGTCTGTAAGAGCCCTATAGTTTGTAAGAACTCCACGGTCTGTAAGAATCCCACAATATGCAAGAACCCCACAGTCTGTAAGTACCCCACACTCTACAAGAACCTCACAGCCTTCCATAACCCCACATTCTGCAAGAACCCCAAAGTCTGCAAAAACCAAAGTCTGCAGGTACCCCACAGTCTGCAAGAACTCCCAGTCTGCAAGACACCCAAAATTATGCAAGAACCCCACAGTCGGCAAGCACCCACAGTCTTTAAGAACTCAACAGTTTGTAAGAACCCCACAGTCTGAAAGAACCCAACAGACTGTAAGAACCCTACAGTGTGAAATAACTCAACAGTCTGTAAGAACCCCAAAGTCTGAAAGAACCCAAAAGACTGTAAGAACCCCACAGTCTGTAAAAAATGAAATTTCTCAAATGACCCGAGAATCAATTCTTCCTGTACCCATCAATGCTGAAGGATTAGGCCATGTGTTCTGATCCGTTGTCAGAGAAAATATAGACAGGGTTCCATAAAAGCAGGAAAACCACAGTGTGAATGTCTGATAAATTTGAGGATGGACTGGTTTTCTTGATCCAAATATAACATTTCGTTGTTAAATAATTTCGTCCTTGGACTGGTTCTATATTTTATGGACCTGTGCCTCTAATAAAGCACCAGTAGAATCTCCTGTCTATAGACTCTAACTAACTATCCTGATCTCCGTGGTTCTGTTAAATGAACGCGGTCCAGTCAGAGTCACTGCTAAAAACACAAACTGTTTTTAACTCGTTTTTTAACTCGTTTTTCACGCAGACAGACAGGAAACAGGGAGAAGGAGAAAAGGAGGTGACGTGAGGCAAAGGGCTACAAATGGAATCGGACATGTGACCACTGCACCATGAGGACTCAGTCCATGGGGCACCTGGTCTACCAGCTGAGCTAAACAGCAGCCCCCCCCCCCCCCCCCCCCCCCCCCCCCCCCCCCCCCCCCCCCCCCCCCCCCCCCCCCCCCCCCCCCCCCCCCCCCCCCCCCCCCCCCCCCCCCCCCCCCACCCCCCCCCCCCCCCCCCCCCCCCCCCCCCCCCCCCCCCCCCCCCCCCACCCCCCCCCCCCCCCCCCCCCCCCCCCCCCCCCCCCCCCCCCCCCCCCCCCCCCCCCCCCCCCCCCCCCCCCCCCCCCCCCCCCCCCCCCCCCCCCCCCCCCCCCCCACCCCCCCCCCCCCCCCCCCCCCCCCCCCCCCCCCCCCCACCCCCCCCCACCCCCCCCCCCCCCCCCCCCCCCCCCCCCCCCACCCCCCCCCCCCCCCCCCCCCCCCCCCCCCCCCCCCCCCCCCCCCCCCCCCCCCCCCCCCCCCCACCCCCCCCCCCCCCCCCCACCCCCCCCCCCCCCCCCCCCCCCCCCCCCCCCCCCCCCCCCCCCCCCCCCCCCCCCCCCCCCCCCCCCCCCCCCCCCCCCCCACCCCCCCCCCCCCCCCCCCCCCCCCCCCCACCCCCCCCCCCCCCCCCCCCCCCCCCCCCCCCCCCCCACCCCCCCCCCCCCCCCCCCACAATTTTAAACTCTCATGGGCATCGAGAACAAGAAATGCAGCAGATTGTTGTCTGTAAGCTGGAAAAAATGTGAAACTGAAGGTTCTTTTAAAGGATCTGTATTTGTAGTTTATTGATGAGAGTTACAGTCAAATAAAACGTTTTGTCCGGTGCCGTCCTTCAGACCAGGGATCGTTTGCTTTGAAGATAAACAGACTTTAGAGATCGTCAGAGACTCTAAACTCCGGCTCAACTGTGCTAACGTGGTCCCACATAGAAGCATAAAAACACTTGTGTCCCACATTCGGTCACGCAAGAGGGTCCATGTTATCAGTCTAGAAGTTTCCACATGCTGATTGTTTGAAGAATCCTGGTCTGCCACTATCTGGGGCATGTGCAAC
>JBBDHG010000572.1:0-48782 GCA_037951165.1 Lophius americanus
ATATGAAGGAATAAAAGGTTATTACTTACTTTAGCTGAAATCATAAACTTTGTAATTTTGGCCTTTTGGGTCTCTGAGGTAAGTCTGTTTTTGCAAACCTGTCAATTTGCTCCAAAAGCACTTAGAAGCAGGTTTCAAGCTAGATACAATAAGATTTGCTTTAAATTAAATGCAAATAGGGTTTATACTAACTTTATTTTTTAGTTGAAATCATCAACTTTGTAATTTTGGCCTTGTCTCTCTGAGGTAAGTCTGTTTTTGCAAACATCTGTCATTTTACTCCAAAAGCACTAAGAAGCAGGTTTCAAGCTAGACATAATAAGATTTGCTTTAAATTGAATACAAACAGGGTTTATACTTACTTTCATTTTTTTAGTTGAAATCATCAACTTTGTAATTTTGGCCTTGTCTCTCTGAGGTAAGTCTGTTTTTGCAAACATGTGTCAATTTGCTCCAAAAGCACTTAGAAGCAGGTTTCAACACTAGATATAATAAGATTTGCTTTAATATGAAGGAATACAAGGTTATTACTAACTTTAATTTTTTAGCTGAAATCATAAACTTTGTAATTTTGGCCTTGTCTCTCTGAGGTAAGTCTGTTTTTGCAAACATGTGTCAATTTGCTCCAAAAGCACTTAGCAGCAGGTTTCAAGCTAGATATAATAAGATTTGCTTTAATATGAAGGAATACAAGGTTATTACTAACTTCAATTGTTTTAGCTGAAATCATAAACTTTGTATTTTTGGCCTTGTCTCTCTGAGGTAAGTCTGTTTTTGCAAACATGTGTCAATTTGCTCCCAAAGCACTTACAAGCAGGTTTCAACACTAGATATAATAAGATTTGCTTTAATATGAAGGAATACAAGGTTATTACTTACTTTCATTTTTTAATTGAAATCATAAACTTTGTAATTTTGGCCTTGTCTCTCTGGGTAAGTCTGTTTTTGCAAACATGTGTCAATTTGCTAAACAAGCACTTAGAAGCAGGTTTCAACACTAGATATAGTACGATTTGCTTTGATATGAAGGAATACAAGGTTTTACTAACTTTAATTTTTTTTAGCTGGAATCATAAACTTTGTTATTTTGGTCTTGTCTCTCTGAGGTAAGTCTGTTTTTGCAAACATGTGTCCAATTTGCTCCCAAAGCACTTAGAAGCAGGTTTCAAGCTAGATATAATCAGATTTGCTTTAATATGAGGGAATACAAGGTTATTACTAACTTTAATTTTTTGAGCTGAAATCATAAACTTTGTAATTTTGGCCTTGTCTCTCTGAGGTAAGTCTGTTTTTCCAAACATGTGTCAATTTGCTCCAAAAGCACATAGAAGCGGGTTGCAAGCTAGATATAATAAGATTTGCTTTAATATGAAAGAATACAAGGTTATTACTAACTTTCATCTTTTTTAGCTGAAATCATAAACTTTGTAATTTTGGCCTTTGGGTCTCTGAGGTAAGTCTGTTTTTGCAAACCTGTCAATTTGCTCCAAAAGCACTTAGAAGCAGGTTTCAAGCTAGATACAATAAGATTTGCTTTAAATTAAATGCAAATAGGGTTTATACTAACTTTCATTTTTTTAGCTGAAATCATAAACTTTGTAATTTTGGCCTTGTCTCTCTGAGGTAAGTCTGTTTTTCCACACATGTGTCAATTTGCTCCAAAAGCACATAGAAGCGGGTTTCAAGCTAGATATAATAAGATTTGCTTTAATATGAAAGAATACAAGGTTATTACTAACTTTAATTTTTTTAGCTGAAATCATAAACTTTGTAATTTTGGCCTTGTCTCTCTGAGGTAAGTCTGTTTTTGCAAACATCTGTCATTTTACTCCAAAAGCACTAAGAAGCAGGTTTCAAGCTAGACATAATAAGATTTGCTTTAATTGAATACAAACAGGGTTTATACTTACTTTCATTTTTTTAGTTGAAATCATCAACTTTGTAATTTTGGCCTTGTCTCTCTGAGGTAAGTCTGTTTTTGCAAACATGTGTCAATTGCTCCAAAAGCACTTAGAAGCAGGTTTCAACACTAGATATAATAAGATTTGCTTTAATATGAAGGAATACAAGGTTATTACTTACTATCATTTTTTTAGCTGAAATCATAAACTTTGTAATTTTGGCTTTGTCTCTCTGAGGTAAGTCTGTTTTTGCAAACATGTGTCAATTTGCTCCAAAAGCACTTAGAAGCAGGTTTCAACACTAGATATAATAAGATTTGCTTTAATATGAAGGAATACAAGGTTATTACTAACTTTAATTTTTTAGCTGAAATCATAAACTTTGTAATTTTGGCCTTGTCTCTCTGAGGTAAGTCTGTTTTTGCAAACATGTGTCAATTTGCTCCCAAAGCACTTACAAGCAGGTTTCAACACTAGATATAATAAGATTTGCTTTAATATGAAGGAATACAAGGTTATTACTTACTATCATTTTTTTAGCTGAAATCATAAACTTTGTAATTTTGGCCTTGTCTCTCTGAGGTAAGTCTGTTTTTGCAAACATGTGTCAATTTGCTCCCAAAGCACTTACAAGCAGGTTTCAACACTAGATATAATAAGATTTGCTTTAATATGAAGGAATAAAAGGTTATTACTTACTTTCATTTTTTAATTGAAATCATAAACTTTGTAATTTTGGCCTTGTCTCTCTGGGGTAAGTCTGTTATTGCAAACATGTGTCAATTTGCTAAAAAAGCACTTAGAAGCAGGTTTCAACACTAGATATAATAAGATTTGCTTTAATATGAAGGAATACAAGGTTATTACTAACTTTAATTTTTTTAGCTGAAATCATAAACTTTGTAATTTTGGCCTTGTCTCTCTGAGGTAAGTCTGTTTTTGCAAACATCTGTCATTTTACTCCAAGAGCACTAAGAAGCAGGTTTCAAGCTAGACATAATAAGATTTGCTTTAAATTGAATGCAAACAGGGTTTATACTTACTTTCATTTTTTTAGTTGAAATCATCAACTTTGTAATTTTGGCCTTGTCTCTCTGAGGTAAGTCTGTTTGTGCAAACATGTGTCAATTTGCTAAAAAAGCACTTAGAAGCAGGTTTCAACACTAGATATAATAAGATTTGCTTTAATATGAAGGAATACAAGGTTTTTACTAACTTTAATTTTTTTTAGCTGAAATCATAAACTTTGAAATTTTGGTCTTGTCTCTCTGAGGTAAGTCTGTTTTTGCAAACATGTGTCAGTTTGCTCCCAAAAGCACTAAGAAGCAGGTTTCAAGATAGACATAATAAGATTTGCTTTAAATTGAATGCAAACAGGGTTTAAACTTACTTTCATTTTTTTAGCTGAAATCATAAACTTTGTAATTTTGGCCTTGTCTCTCTGAGGTAAGTCTGTTTTTGCAAACATTTGTCAATTTGCTCCAAAAGCACTTAGCAGCAGGTTTCAAGCTAGATATAATAAGATTTGCTTTAATATGAAGGAATACAAGGTTATTACTAACTTCAATTTTTTTAGCTGAAATCATAAACTTTGTATTTTTGGCCTTGTCTCTCTGAGGTAAGTCTGTTTTTGCAAACATGTGTCAATTTGCTCCCAAAGCACTTACAAGCAGGTTTCAACACTAGATATAATAAGATTTGCTTTAATATGAAGGAATAAAAGGTTATTACTTACTTTCATTATTTAATTGAAATCATCAACTTTGTAATTTTGGCCTTGTCTCTCTGGGGTAAGTCTGTTATTGCAAACATGTGTCAATTTGCTAAAAAAGCACTTAGAAGCAGGTTTCAACACTAGATATAATAAGATTTGCTTTAATATGAAGGAATACAAGGTTATTACTAACTTTAATTTTTTTAGCTGAAATCATAAACTTTGTAATTTTGGCCTTGTCTCTCTGAGGTAAGTCTGTTTTTGCAAACATCTGTCATTTTACTCCAAAAGCACTAAGAAGCAGGTTTCAAGCTAGACATAATAAGATTTGCTTTAAATTGAATGCAAACAGGGTTTATACTTACTTTCATTTTCTTAGTTGAAATCATCAACTTTGTAATTTTGGCCTTGTCTCTCTGAGGTAAGTCTGTTTTTGCAAACATGTGTCAATTGCTCCAAAAGCACTTAGAAGCAGGTTTCAACACTAGATATAATAAGATTTGCTTTAATATGAAGGAATACAAGGTTATTACTTACTATCATTTTTTTTAGCTGAAATCATAAACTTTGAAATTTTGGTCTTGTCTCTCTGAGGTAAGTCTGTTTTTGCAAACATGTCTCAGTTTGCTCCCAAAAGCACTAAGAAGAAGGTTTCAAGATAGACATAATAAGATTTGCTTTAAATTGAATGCAAACAGGGTTTAAACTTACTTTCATTTTTTTAGCTGAAATCATAAACTTTGTAATTTTGGCCTTGTCTCTCTGAGGTAAGTCTGTTTTTGCAAACATTTGTCAATTTGCTCCAAAAGCACTTAGCAGCAGGTTTCAAGCTAGATATAATAAGATTTGCTTTAATATGAAGGAATACAAGGTTATTACTTACTTTCATTTTTTAATTGAAATCATAAACTTTGTAATTTTGGCCTTGTCTCTCTGGGGTAAGTCTGTTTTTGCAAACATGTGTCAATTTGCTCCCAAAGCACTTACAAGCAGGTTTCAACACTAGATATAATAAGATTTGCTTTAATATGAAGGAATAAAAGGTTATTACTTACTTTCATTTTTTAAATGAAATCATAAACTTTGTAATTTTGGCCTTGTCTCTCTGGGGTAAGTCTGTTTTTGCAAACATGTGTCAATTTGCTAAAAAAGCACTTAGAAGCAGGTTTCAACACTAGATATAATAAGATTTGCTTTAATATGAAGGAATACAAGGTTTTTACTAACTTTAATTTTTTTTAGCTGAAATCATAAACTTTGTAATTTTGGTCTTGTCTCTCTGAGGTAAGTCTGTTTGTGCAAACATGTGTCAATTTGCTAAAAAAGCACTTAGAAGCAGGTTTCAACACTAGATATAATAAGATTTGCTTTAATATGAAGGAATACAAGGTTTTTACTAACTTTAATTTTTTTTAGCTGAAATCATAAACTTTGAAATTTTGGTCTTGTCTCTCTGAGGTAAGTCTGTTTTTGCAAAAATGTGTCAGTTTGCTCCCAAAAGCAATAAGAAGCAGGTTTCAAGATAGACATAATAAGAGTTTCTTTAAATTGAATGCAAACAGGGTTTAAACTTACTTTCATTTTTTTAGCTGAAATCATAAACTTTGTAATTTTGGCCTTGTCTCTCTGAGGTAAGTCTGTTTTTGCAAACATGTGTCAATTGCTCCAAAAGCACTTAGACGCAGGTTTCAACACTAGATAAAATAAGATTTGCTTTAATATGAAGGAATACAAGGTTATTACTAACTTTAATTTTTTTAGCTGAAATCATAAACTTTGTAATTTTGGCCTTGTCTCTCTGAGGTAAGTCTGTTTTTGCAAACATCTGTCATTTTACTCCAAAAGCACTAAGAAGCAGGTTTCAAGCTAGACATAATAAGATTTGCTTTAAATTGAATGCAAACAGGGTTTATACTTACTTTCATTTTTTTAGTTGAAATCATCAACTTTGTAATTTTGGCCTTGTCTCTCTGAGGTAAGTCTGTTTTTGCAAACATGTGTCAATTGCTCCAAAAGCACTTAGAAGCAGGTTTCAACACTAGATATAATAAGATTTGCTTTAATATGAAGGAATACAAGGTTATTACTTACTATCATTTTTTTTAGCTGAAATCATAAACTTTGTAATTTTGGCCTTGTCTCTCTGAGGTAAGTCTGTTTGTGCAAACATGTGTCAATTTGCTAAAAAAGCACTTAGAAGCAGGTTTCAACACTAGATATAATAAGATTTGCTTTAATATGAAGGAATACAAGGTTTTTACTAACTTTAATTTTTTTTAGCTGAAATCATAAACTTTGAAATTTTGGTCTTGTCTCTCTGAGGTAAGTCTGTTTTTGCAAACATGTGTCATTTTACTCCAAGAGCACTAAGAAGCAGGTTTCAAGCTAGACATAATAAGATTTGCTTTAAATTGAATGCAAACAGGGTTTATACTTACTTTCATTTTCTTAGTTGAAATCATCAACTTTGTAATTTTGGCCTTGTCTCTCTGAGGTAAGTCTGTTTTTGCAAACATGTGTCAATTGCTCCAAAAGCACTTAGAAGCAGGTTTCAACACTAGATATAATAAGATTTGCTTTAATATGAATGAATACAAGGTTATTACTTACTATCATTTTTTTTAGCTGAAATCATAAACTTTGTAATTTTGGCCTTGTCTCTCTGAGGTAAGTCTGTTTGTGCAAACATGTGTCAATTTGCTAAAAAAGCACTTAGAAGCAGGTTTCAACACTAGATATAATAAGATTTGCTTTAATATGAAGGAATACAAGGTTTTTACTAACTTTAATTTTTTTTAGCTGAAATCATAAACTTTGAAATTTTGGTCTTGTCTCTCTGAGGTAAGTCTGTTTTTGCAAAAATGTGTCAGTTTGCTCCCAAAAGCACTAAGAAGAAGGTTTCAAGATAGACATAATAAGATTTGCTTTAAATTGAATGCAAACAGGGTTTATACTTACTTTCATTTTCTTAGTTGAAATCATCAACTTTGTAATTTTGGCCTTGTCTCTCTGAGGTAAGTCTGTTTTTGCAAACATGTGTCAATTGCTCCAAAAGCACTTAGAAGCAGGTTTCAACACTAGATATAATAAGATTTGCTTTAATATGAAGGAATACAAGGTTATTACTTACTATCATTTTTTTTAGCTGAAATCATAAACTTTGTAATTTTGGCCTTGTCTCTCTGAGGTAAGTCTGTTTGTGCAAACATGTGTCAATTTGCTAAAAAAGCACTTAGAAGCAGGTTTCAACACTAGATATAATAAGATTTGCTTTAATATGAAGGAATACAAGGTTTTTACTAACTTTAATTTTTTTTAGCTGAAATCATAAACTTTGAAATTTTGGTCTTGTCTCTCTGAGGTAAGTCTGTTTTTGCAAAAATGTGTCAGTTTGCTCCCAAAAGCACTAAGAAGAAGGTTTCAAGATAGACATAATAAGATTTGCTTTAAATTGAATGCAAACAGGGTTTAAACTTACTTTCATTTTTTTAGCTGAAATCATAAACTTTGTAATTTTGGCCTTGTCTCTCTGAGGTAAGTCTGTTTTTGCAAACATTTGTCAATTTGCTCCAAAAGCACTTAGCAACAGGTTTCAAGCTAGATATAATAAGATTTGCTTTAATATGAAGGAATACAAGGTTATTACTAACTTCAATTGTTTTAGCTGAAATCATAAACTTTCTATTTTTGGCCTTGTCTCTCTGAGGTAAGTCTGTTTTTGCAAACATGTGTCAATTTGCTCCCAAAGCACTTACAAGCAGGTTTCAACACTAGATATAATAAGATTTGCTTTAATATGAAGGAATAAAAGGTTATTACTTACTTTCATTTTTTAATTGAAATCATAAACTTTGTAATTTTGGCCTTGTCTCTCTGGGGTAAGTCTGTTTTTGCAAACATGTGTCAATTTGCTCCCAAAGCACTGACAAGCAGGTTTCAACACTAGATATAATAAGATTTGCTTTAATATGAAGGAATAAAAGGTTATTACTTACTTTCATTTTTTAAATGAAATCATAAACTTTGTAATTTTGGCCTTGTCTCTCTGGGGTAAGTCTGTTTTTGCAAACATGTGTCAATTTGCTCCAAAAGCACTTAGAAGCAGGTTTCAAGCTAGATACAATAAGATTTGCTTTAAATTAAATGCAAATAGGGTTTATACTAACTTTCATTTTTTTAGTTGAAATCATCAACTTTGTAATTTTGGCCTTGTCTCTCTGAGGTAAGTCTGTTTTTGCAAACATGTGTCAATTGCTCCAAAAGCACTTAGAAGCAGGTTTCAACACTAGATATAATAAGATTTGCTTTAATATGAAGGAATACAAGGTTATTACTTACTATCATTTTTTTAGCTGAAATCATAAACTTTGTAATTTTGGCCTTGTCTCTCTGAGGTAAGTCTGTTTTTGCAAACATGTGTCAATTTGCTCCAAAAGCACTTAGAAGCAGGTTTCAACACTAGATATAATAAGATTTGCTTTAATATGAAGGAATACAAGGTTTTTACTAACTTTAATTTTTTTTAGCTGAAATCATAAACTTTGAAATTTTGGTCTTGTCTCTCTGAGGTAAGTCTGTTTTTGCAAACATGTGTCAGTTTGCTCCCAAAAGCACTAAGAAGCAGGTTTCAAGCTAGACATAATAAGATTTTCTTTAAATTGAATGCAAACAGGGTTTATACTTACTTTCATTTTTTTAGTTGAAATCATCAACTTTGTAATTTTGGCCTTGTCTCTCTGAGGTAAGTCTGTTTTTGCAAACATGTCAATTGCTCCAAAAGCACTTAGAAGCAGGTTTCAACACTAGATATAATAAGATTTGCTTTAATATGAAGGAATACAAGGTTATTACTAACTTTAATTTTTTTAGCTGAAATCATAAACTTTGTAATTTTGGCCTTGTCTCTCTGAGGTAAGTCTGTTTTTGCAAACATCTGTCATTTTACTCCAAAAGCACTAAGAAGCAGGTTTCAAGCTAGACATAATAAGATTTGCTTTAAATTGAATGCAAACAGGGTTTATACTTACTTTCATTTTTTTAGTTGAAATCATCAACTTTGTAATTTTGGCCTTGTCTCTCTGAGGTAAGTCTGTTTTTGCAAACATGTGTCAATTGCTCCAAAAGCACTTAGAAGCAGGTTTCAACACTAGATATAATAAGATTTGCTTTAATATGAAGGAATACAAGGTTATTACTTACTATCATTTTTTTTAGCTGAAATCATAAACTTTGTAATTTTGGCCTTGTCTCTCTGAGGTAAGTCTGTTTGTGCAAACATGTGTCAATTTGCTAAAAAAGCACTTAGAAGCAGGTTTCAACACTAGATATAATAAGATTTGCTTTAATATGAAGGAATACAAGGTTTTTACTAACTTTAATTTTTTTTAGCTGAAATCATAAACTTTGAAATTTTGGTCTTGTCTCTCTGAGGTAAGTCTGTTTTTGCAAACATGTGTCAGTTTGCTCCCAAAAGCACTAAGAAGCAGGTTTCAAGATAGACATAATAAGATTTGCTTTAAATTGAATGCAAACAGGGTTTAAACTTACTTTCATTTTTTTAGCTGAAATCATAAACTTTGTAATTTTGGCCTTGTCTCTCTGAGGTAAGTCTGTTTTTGCAAACATTTGTCAATTTGCTCCAAAAGCACTTAGCAGCAGGTTTCAAGCTAGATATAATAAGATTTGCTTTAATATGATGGAATACAAGGTTATTACTAACTTCAATTGTTTTAGCTGAAATCATAAACTTTGTATTTTTGGCCTTGTCTCTCTGAGGTAAGTCTGTTTTTACAAACATGTGTCAATTTGCTCCCAAAGCACTTACAAGCAGGTTTCAACACTAGATATAATAAGATTTGCTTTAATATGAAGGAATAAAAGGTTATTACTTACTTTCATTTTTTAATTGAAATCATAAACTTTGTAATTTTGGCCTTGTCTCTCTGGGGTAAGTCTGTTATTGCAAACATGTGTCAATTTGCTAAAAAAGCACTTAGAAGCAGGTTTCAACACTAGATATAATAAGATTTGCTTTAATATGAAGGAATACAAGGTTATTACTAACTTTAATTTTTTTAGCTGAAATCATAAACTTTGTAATTTTGGCCTTGTCTCTCTGAGGTAAGTCTGTTTTTGCAAACATCTGTCATTTTACTCCAAGAGCACTAAGAAGCAGGTTTCAAGCTAGACATAATAAGATTTGCTTTAAATTGAATGCAAACAGGGTTTATACTTACTTTCATTTTTTTAGTTGAAATCATCAACTTTGTAATTTTGGCCTTGTCTCTCTGAGGTAAGTCTGTTTGTGCAAACATGTGTCAATTTGCTAAAAAAGCACTTAGAAGCAGGTTTCAACACTAGATATGATAAGATTTGCTTTAATATGAAGGAATACAAGGTTTTTACTAACTTTAATTTTTTTTAGCTGAAATCATAAACTTTGAAATTTTGGTCTTGTCTCTCTGAGGTAAGTCTGTTTTTGCAAACATGTGTCAGTTTGCTCCCAAAAGCACTAAGAAGCAGGTTTCAAGATAGACATAATAAGATTTGCTTTAAATTGAATGCAAACAGGGTTTAAACTTACTTTCATTTTTTTAGCTGAAATCATAAACTTTGTAATTTTGGCCTTGTCTCTCTGAGGTAAGTCTGTTTTTGCAAACATTTGTCAATTTGCTCCAAAAGCACTTAGCAGCAGGTTTCAAGCTAGATATAATAAGATTTGCTTTAATATGAAGGAATACAAGGTTATTACTAACTTCAATTTTTTTAGCTGAAATCATAAACTTTGTATTTTTGGCCTTGTCTCTCTGAGGTAAGTCTGTTTTTGCAAACATGTGTCAATTTGCTCCCAAAGCACTTACAAGCAGGTTTCAACACTAGATATAATAAGATTTGCTTTAATATGAAGGAATAAAAGGTTATTACTTACTTTCATTTTTTAATTGAAATCATAAACTTTGTAATTTTGGCCTTGTCTCTCTGGGGTAAGTCTGTTATTGCAAACATGTGTCAATTTGCTAAAAAAGCACTTAGAAGCAGGTTTCAACACTAGATATAATAAGATTTGCTTTAATATGAAGGAATACAAGGTTATTACTAACTTTAATTTTTTTTAGCTGAAATCATAAACTTTGAAATTTTGGTCTTGTCTCTCTGAGGTAAGTCTGTTTTTGCAAACATGTGTCAGTTTGCTCCCAAAAGCACTAAGAAGAAGGTTTCAAGATAGACATAATAAGATTTGCTTTAAATTGAATGCAAACAGGGTATAAACTTACTTTAATTTTTTTAGCTGAAATCATAAACTTTGTAATTTTGGCCTTGTCTCTCTGAGGTAAGTCTGTTTTTGCAAACATTTGTCAATTTGCTCCAAAAGCACTTAGCAGCAGGTTTCAAGCTAGATATAATAAGATTTGCTTTAATATGAAGGAATACAAGGTTATTACTAACTTCAATTGTTTTAGCTGAAATCATAAACTTTGTATTTTTGGCCTTGTCTCTCTGAGGTAAGTCTGTTTTTGCAAACATGTGTCAATTTGCTCCCAAAGCACTTACAAGCAGGTTTCAACACTAGATATAATAAGATTTGCTTTAATATGAAGGAATAAAAGGTTATTACTTATTTCATTTTTTAATTGAAATCATAAACTTTGTAATTTTGGCCTTGTCTCTCTGGGGTAAGTCTGTTTTTGCAAACATGTGTCAATTTGCTCCCAAAGCACTTACAAGCAGGTTTCAACACTAGATATAATAAGATTTGCTTTAATATGAAGGAATAAAAGGTTATTACTTACTTTCATTTTTTAGCTGAAATCATAAACTTTGTAATTTTGGTCTTGTCTCTCTGAGGTAAGTCTGTTTGTGCAAACATGTGTCAATTTGCTAAAAAAGCACTTAGAAGCAGGTTTCAACACTAGATATAATAAGATTTGCTTTAATATGAAGGAATACAAGGTTTTTACTAACTTTAATTTTTTTTAGCTGAAATCATAAACTTTGAAATTTTGGTCTTGTCTCTCTGAGGTAAGTCTGTTTTTGCAAAAATGTGTCAGTTTGCTCCCAAAAGCACTAAGAATCAGGTTTCAAGATAGACATAATAAGATTTTCTTTAAATTGAATGCAAACAGGGTTTAAACTTACTTTCATTTTTTTAGCTGAAATCATAAACTTTGTAATTTTGGCCTTGTCTCTCTGAGGTAAGTCTGTTTTTGCAAACATGTGTCAATTGCTCCAAAAGCACTTAGAAGCAGGTTTCAACACTAGATATAATAAGATTTGCTTTAATATGAAGGAATACAAGGTTATTACTAACTTTAATTTTTTTAGCTGAAATCATAAACTTTGTAATTTTTGCCTTGTCTCTCTGAGGTAAGTCTGTTTTTGCAAACATCTGTCATTTTACTCCAAAAGCACTAAGAAGCAGGTTTCAAGCTAGACATAATAAGATTTGCTTTAAATTGAATGCAAACAGGGTTTATACTTACTTTCATTTTTTTAGTTGAAATCATCAACTTTGTAATTTTGGCCTTGTCTCTCTGAGGTAAGTCTGTTTTTGCAAACATGTGTCAATTGCTCCAAAAGCACTTAGAAGCAGGTTTCAACACTAGATATAATAAGATTTGCTTTAATATGAAGGAATACAAGGTTATTACTTACTATCATTTTTTTTAGCTGAAATCATAAACTTTGTAATTTTGGCCTTGTCTCTCTGAGGTAAGTCTGTTTGTGCAAACATGTGTCAATTTGCTAAAAAAGCACTTAGAAGCAGGTTTCAACACTAGATATAATAAGATTTGCTTTAATATGAAGGAATACAAGGATTTTACTAACTTTAATTTTTTTTAGCTGAAATCATAAACTTTGAAATTTTGGTCTTGTCTCTCTGAGGTAAGTCTGTTTTTGCAAACATGTGTCATTTTACTCCAAGAGCACTAAGAAGCAGGTTTCAAGCTAGACATAATAAGATTTTCTTTAAATTGAATGCAAACAGGGTTTATACTTACTTTCATTTTTTTAGTTGAAATCATCAACTTTGTAATTTTGGCCTTGTCTCTCTGAGGTAAGTCTGTTTTTGCAAACATGTGTCAATTGCTCCAAAAGCACTTAGAAGCAGGTTTCAACACTAGATATAATAAGATTTGCTTTAATATGAAGGAATACAAGGTTATTACTAACTTTAATTTTTTTAGCTGAAATCATAAACTTTGTAATTTTGGCCTTGCCTCTCTGAGGTAAGTCTGTTTTTGCAAACATCTGTCATTTTGCTCCAAAAGCACTTAGAAGCAGGTTTCAAGCTAGATACAATAAGATTTGCTTTAAATTAAATGCAAATAGGGTTTATACTAACTTT
The DNA here is from genome assembly GCA_037951165.1 of Lophius americanus. Classification (NCBI taxonomy): domain Eukaryota; kingdom Metazoa; phylum Chordata; class Actinopteri; order Lophiiformes; family Lophiidae; genus Lophius; species Lophius americanus. The sequence continues at coordinate 12,962 of JBBDHG010000572.1, forward strand.
CATTTTTTTAGTTGAAATCATCAACTTTGTAATTTTGGCCTTGTCTCTCTGAGGTAAGTCTGTTTTTGCAAACATGTGTCAATTGCTCCAAAAGCACTTAGAAGCAGGTTTCAACACTAGATATAATAAGATTTGCTTTAATATGAAGGAATACAAGGTTATTACTTACTATCATTTTTTTAGCTGAAATCATAAACTTTGTAATTTTGGCCTTGTCTCTCTGAGGTAAGTCTGTTTTTGCAAACATGTGTCAATTTGCTCCAAAAGCACTTAGAAGCAGGTTTCAACACTAGATATAATAAGATTTGCTTTAATATGAAGGAATACAAGGTTATTACTAACTTTAATTTTTTTAGCTGAAATCATAAACTTTGTAATTTTGGCGTTGTCTCTCTGAGGTAAGTCTGTTTTTGCAAACATGTGTCAGTTTGCTCCCAAAAGCACTAAGAAGCAGGTTTCAAGATAGACATAATAAGATTTGCTTTAAATTGAATGCAAACAGGGTTTAAACTTACTTTCATTTTTTTAGCTGAAATCATAAACTTTGTAATTTTGGCCTTGTCTCTCTGAGGTAAGTCTGTTTTTGCAAACATTTGTCAATTTGCTCCAAAAGCACTTAGCAGCAGGTTTCAAGCTAGATATAATAAGATTTGCTTTAATATGAAGGAATACAAGGTTATTACTTACTATCATTTTTTTAGCTGAAATCATAAACTTTGTAATTTTGGCCTTGTCTCTCTGAGGTAAGTCTGTTTTTGCAAACATGTGTCAATTTGCTCCAAAAGCACTTAGAAGCAGGCTTCAACACTAGATATAATAAGATTTGCTTTAATATGAAGGAATACAAGGTTATTACTAACTTTAATTTTTTTAGCTGAAATCATAAACTTTGTAATTTTGGCGTTGTCTCTCTGAGGTAAGTCTGTTTTTGCAAACATGTTTCAGTTTGCTCCCAAAAGCATTAAGAAGCAGGTTTCAAGATAGACATAATAAGATTTGCTTTAAATTGAATGCAAACAGGGTTTAAACTTACTTTCATTTTTTTAGCTGAAATCATAAACTTTGTAATTTTGGCCTTGTCTCTCTGAGGTAAGTCTGTTTTTGCAAACATTTGTCAATTTGCTCCAAAAGCACTTAGCAGCAGGTTTCAAGCTAGATATAATAAGATTTGCTTTAATATGAAGGAATACAAGGTTATTACTAACTTCAATTGTTTTAGCTGAAATCATAAACTTTGTATTTTTGGCCTTGTCTCTCTGAGGTAAGTCTGTTTTTGCAAACATGTGTCAATTTGCTCCCAAAGCACTTACAAGCAGGTTTCAACACTAGATATAATAAGATTTGCTTTAATATGAAGGAATAAAAGGTTATTACTTACTTTCATTTTTTAATTGAAATCATAAACTTTGTAATTTTGGCCTTGTCTCTCTGGGGTAAGTCTGTTATTGCAAACATGTGTCAATTTGCTAAAAAAGCACTTAGAAGCAGGTTTCAACACTAGATATAATAAGATTTGCTTTAATATGAAGGAATACAAGGTTATTACTAACTTTAATTTTTTTAGCTGAAATCATAAACTTTGTAATTTTGGCCTTGTCTCTCTGAGGTAAGTCTGTTTTTGCAAACATCTGTCATTTTACTCCAAAAGCACTAAGAAGCAGGTTTCAAGCTAGACATAATAAGATTTGCTTTAAATTGAATGCAAACAGGGTTTATACTTACTTTCATTTTTTTAGTTGAAATCATCAACTTTGTAATTTTGGCCTTGTCTCTCTGAGGTAAGTCTGTTTTTGCAAACATGTGTCAATTGCTCCAAAAGCACTTAGAAGCAGGTTTCAACACTAGATATAATAAGATTTGCTTTAATATGAAGGAATACAAGGTTATTACTTACTATCATTTTTTTAGCTGAAATCATAAACTTTGTAATTTTGGCCTTGTCTCTCTGAGGTAAGTCTGTTTTTGCAAACATGTGTCAATTTGCTCCAAAATCACTTAGAAGCAGGTTTCAACACTAGATATAATAAGATTTGCTTTAATATGAAGGAATACAAGGTTATTACTAACTTTAATTTTTTTAGCTGAAATCATAAACTTTGTAATTTTGGCGTTGTCTCTCTGAGGTAAGTCTGTTTTTGCAAACATCTGTCATTTTACTCCAAAAGCACTAAGAAGCAAGTTTCAAGCTAGACATAATAAGATTTGCTTTAAATTGAATGCAAACAGGGTTTATACTTACTTTCATTTTTTTAGTTGAAATCATAAACTTTGTAATTTTGGCCTTGTCTCTCTGAGGTAAGTCTGTTTTTGCAAACATGTGTCAATTTGCTCCAAAAGCACTTAGCAGCAGGTTTCAAGCTAGATATAATAAGATTTGCTTTAATATGAAGGAATACAAGGTTATTACTTACTTTCATTTTTTAATTGAAATCATAAACTTTGTAATTTTGGCCTTGTCTCTCTGGGGTAAGTCTGTTATTGCAAACATGTGTCAATTTGCTAAAAAAGCACTTAGAAGCAGGTTTCAACACTAGATATAATAAGATTTGCTTTAATATGAAGGAATACAAGGTTATTACTAACTTTAATTTTTTTAGCTGAAATCATAAACTTTGTAATTTTGGCCTTGTCTCTCTGAGGTAAGTCTGTTTTTGCAAACATCTGTCATTTTGCTCCAAAAGCACTTAGAAGCAGGTTTCAAGCTAGATACAATAAGATTTGCTTTAAATTAAATGCAAATAGGGTTTATACTAACTTTCATTTTTTTAGTTGAAATCATCAACTTTGTAATTTTGGCCTTGTCTCTCTGAGGTAAGTCTGTTTTTGCAAACATGTGTCAATTGCTCCAAAAGCACTTAGAAGCAGGTTTCAACACTAGATATAATAAGATTTGCTTTAATATGAAGGAATACAAGGTTATTACTTACTATCATTTTTTTAGCTGAAATCATAAACTTTGTAATTTTGGCCTTGTCTCTCTGAGGTAAGTCTGTTTTTGCAAACATGTGTCAATTTGCTCCAAAAGCACTTAGAAGCAGGTTTCAACACTAGATATAATAAGATTTGCTTTAATATGAAGGAATACAAGGTTATTACTAACTTTAATTTTTTTAGCTGAAATCATAAACTTTGTAATTTTGGCGTTGTCTCTCTGAGGTAAGTCTGTTTTTGCAAACATGTGTCAGTTTGCTCCCAAAAGCACTAAGAAGCAGGTTTCAAGATAGACATAATAAGATTTGCTTTAAATTGAATGCAAACAGGGTTTAAACTTACTTTCATTTTTTTAGCTGAAATCATAAACTTTGTAATTTTGGCCTTGTCTCTCTGAGGTAAGTCTGTTTTTGCAAACATTTGTCAATTTGCTCCAAAAGCACTTAGCAGCAGGTTTCAAGCTAGATATAATAAGATTTGCTTTAATATGAAGGAATACAAGGTTATTACTTACTATCATTTTTTTAGCTGAAATCATAAACTTTGTAATTTTGGCCTTGTCTCTCTGAGGTAAGTCTGTTTTTGCAAACATGTGTCAATTTGCTCCAAAAGCACTTAGAAGCAGGCTTCAACACTAGATATAATAAGATTTGCTTTAATATGAAGGAATACAAGGTTATTACTAACTTTAATTTTTTTAGCTGAAATCATAAACTTTGTAATTTTGGCGTTGTCTCTCTGAGGTAAGTCTGTTTTTGCAAACATGTTTCAGTTTGCTCCCAAAAGCACTAAGAAGCAGGTTTCAAGATAGACATAAGATTTGCTTTAAATTGAATGCAAACAGGGTTTAAACTTACTTTCATTTTTTTAGCTGAAATCATAAACTTTGTAATTTTGGCCTTGTCTCTCTGAGGTAAGTCTGTTTTTGCAAACATTTGTCAATTTGCTCCAAAAGCACTTAGCAGCAGGTTTCAAGCTAGATATAATAAGATTTGCTTTAATATGAAGGAATACAAGGTTATTACTAACTTCAATTGTTTTAGCTGAAATCATAAACTTTGTATTTTTGGCCTTGTCTCTCTGAGGTAAGTCTGTTTTTGCAAACATGTGTCAATTTGCTCCCAAAGCACTTACAAGCAGGTTTCAACACTAGATATAATAAGATTTGCTTTAATATGAAGGAATAAAAGGTTATTACTTACTTTCATTTTTTAATTGAAATCATAAACTTTGTAATTTTGGCCTTGTCTCTCTGGGGTAAGTCTGTTATTGCAAACATGTGTCAATTTGCTAAAAAAGCACTTAGAAGCAGGTTTCAACACTAGATATAATAAGATTTGCTTTAATATGAAGGAATACAAGGTTATTACTAACTTTAATTTTTTTAGCTGAAATCATAAACTTTGTAATTTTGGCGTTGTCTCTCTGAGGTAAGTCTGTTTTTGCAAACATCTGTCATTTTACTCCAAAAGCACTAAGAAGCAGGTTTCAAGCTAGACATAATAAGATTTGCTTTAAATTGAATGCAAACAGGGTTTATACTTACTTTCATTTTTTTAGTTGAAATCATAAACTTTGTAATTTTGGCCTTGTCTCTCTGAGGTAAGTCTGTTTTTGCAAACATGTGTCAATTTGCTCCAAAAGCACTTAGCAGCAGGTTTCAAGCTAGATATAATAAGATTTGCTTTAATATGAAGGAATACAAGGTTATTACTAACTTAAATTTTTTTAGCTGAAATCATAAACTTTGTAATTTTGGCGTTGTCTCTCTGAGGTAAGTCTGTTTTTGCAAACATGTGTCAGTTTGCTCCCAAAAGCACTAAGAAGCAGGTTTCAAGATAGACATAATAAGATTTGCTTTAAATTGAATGCAAACAGGGTTTAAACTTACTTTCATTTTTTTAGCTGAAATCATAAACTTTGTAATTTTGGCCTTGTCTCTCTGAGGTAAGTCTGTTTTTGCAAACATTTGTCAATTTGCTCCAAAAGCACTTAGCAGCAGGTTTCAAGCTAGATATAATAAGATTTGCTTTAATATGAAGGAATACAAGGTTATTACTTACTATCATTTTTTTAGCTGAAATCATAAACTTTGAAATTTTGGTCTTGTCTCTCTGAGGTAAGTCTGTTTTTGCAAACATGTGTCAGTTTGCTCCCAAAAGCACTAAGAAGCAGGTTTCAAGATAGACATAATAAGATTTGCTTTAAATTGAATGCAAACAGGGTTTAAACTTACTTTCATTTTTTTAGTTGAAATCATAAACTTTGTAATTTTGGCCTTGTCTCTCTGAGGTAAGTCTGTTTTTGCAAACATTTGTCAATTTACTCCAAAAGCACTTAGCAGCAGGTTTCAAGCTAGATATAATAAGATTTGCTTTAATATGAAGGAATACAAGGTTATTACTAACTTCAATTGTTTTAGCTGAAATCATAAACTTTGTATTTTTGGCCTTGTCTCTCTGAGGTAAGTCTGTTTTTGCAAACATGTGTCAATTTGCTCCAAAAGCACTTAGAAGCAGGTTTCAACACTAGATATAATAAGATTTGCTTTAATATGAAGGAATACAAGGTTATTACTAACTTTAATTTTTTTAGCTGAAATCATAAACTTTGTAATTTTGGCCTTGTCTCTCTGAGGTAAGTCTGTTTTTGCAAACATCTGTCATTTTGCTCCAAAAGCACTTAGAAGCAGGTTTCAAGCTAGATACAATAAGATTTGCTTTAAATTAAATGCAAATAGGGTTTATACTAACTTTCATTTTTTTAGTTGAAATCATCAATTTTGTAATTTTGGCCTTGTCTCTCTGAGGTAAGTCTGTTTTTGCAAACATGTGTCAATTGCTCCAAAAGCACTTAGAAGCAGGTTTCAACACTAGATATAATAAGATTTGCTTTAATATGAAGGAATACAAGGTTATTACTTACTATCATTTTTTTAGCTGAAATCATCAACTTTGTAATTTTGGCCTTGTCTCTCTGAGGTAAGTCTGTTTTTGCAAACATCTGTCATTTTACTCCAAAAGCACTAAGAAGCAGGTTTCAACACTAGATATAATAAGATTTGCTTTAATATGAAGGAATACAAGGTTATTACTAACTTTAATTTTTTTAGCTGAAATCATCAACTTTGTAATTTTGGCCTTGTCTCTCTGAGGTAAGTCTGTTTTTGCAAACATGTGTCAATTGCTCCAAAAGCACTTAGAAGCAGGTTTCAACACTAGATATAATAAGATTTGCTTTAATATGAAGGAATACAAGGTTATTACTTACTATCATTTTTTTAGCTGAAATCATAAACTTTGTAATTTTGGCCTTGTCTCTCTGAGGTAAGTCTGTTTTTGCAAACATGTGTCAATTTGCTCCAAAAGCACTTAGAAGCAGGTTTCAACACTAGATATAATAAGATTTGCTTTAATATGAAGGAATACAAGGTTATTACTAACTTTAATTTTTTTAGCTGAAATCATAAACTTTGTAATTTTGGCGTTGTCTCTCTGAGGTAAGTCTGTTTTTGCAAACATGTGTCAGTTTGCTCCCAAAAGCACTAAGAAGCAGGTTTCAAGATAGACATAATAAGATTTGCTTTAAATTAAATGCAAACAGGGTTTAAACTTACTTTCATTTTTTTAGCTGAAATCATAAACTTTGTAATTTTGGCCTTGTCTCTCTGAGGTAAGTCTGTTTTTGCAAACATTTGTCAATTTGCTCCAAAAGCACTTAGCAGCAGGTTTCAAGCTAGATATAATAAGATTTGCTTTAATATGAAGGAATACAAGGTTATTACTTACTATCATTTTTTTAGCTGAAATCATAAACTTTGTAATTTTGGCCTTGTCTCTCTGAGGTAAGTCTGTTTTTGCAAACATGTGTCAATTTGCTCCAAAAGCACTTAGAAGCAGGCTTCAACACTAGATATAATAAGATTTGCTTTAATATGAAGGAATACAAGGTTATTACTAACTTCAATTGTTTTAGCTGAAATCATAAACTTTGTATTTTTGGCCTTGTCTCTCTGAGGTAAGTCTGTTTTTGCAAACATGTGTCAATTTGCTCCAAAAGCACTTAGAAGCAGGTTTCAACACTAGATATAATAAGATTTGCTTTAATATGAAGGAATACAAGGTTATTACTAACTTTAATTTTTTTAGCTGAAATCATAAACTTTGTAATTTTGGCCTTGTCTCTCTGAGGTAAGTCTGTTTTTGCAAACATCTGTCATTTTGCTCCAAAAGCACTTAGAAGCAGGTTTCAAGCTAGATACAATAAGATTTGCTTTAAATTAAATGCAAATAGGGTTTATACTAACTTTCATTTTTTTAGTTGAAATCATCAATTTTGTAATTTTGGCCTTGTCTCTCTGAGGTAAGTCTGTTTTTGCAAACATGTGTCAATTGCTCCAAAAGCACTTAGAAGCAGGTTTCAACACTAGATATAATAAGATTTGCTTTAATATGAAGGAATACAAGGTTATTACTTACTGTCATTTTTTTAGCTGAAATCATCAACTTTGTAATTTTGGCCTTGTCTCTCTGAGGTAAGTCTGTTTTTGCAAACATCTGTCATTTTACTCCAAAAGCACTAAGAAGCAGGTTTCAACACTAGATATAATAAGATTTGCTTTAATATGAAGGAATACAAGGTTATTACTAACTTTAATTTTTTTAGCTGAAATCATCAACTTTGTAATTTTGGCCTTGTCTCTCTGAGGTAAGTCTGTTTTTGCAAACATGTGTCAATTGCTCCAAAAGCACTTAGAAGCAGGTTTCAACACTAGATATAATAAGATTTGCTTTAATATGAAGGAATACAAGGTTATTACTTACTATCATTTTTTTAGCTGAAATCATAAACTTTGTAATTTTGGCCTTGTCTCTCTGAGGTAAGTCTGTTTTTGCAAACATGTGTCAATTTGCTCCAAAAGCACTTAGAAGCAGGTTTCAACACTAGATATAATAAGATTTGCTTTAATATGAAGGAATACAAGGTTATTACTAACTTTAATTTTTTTAGCTGAAATCATAAACTTTGTAATTTTGGCGTTGTCTCTCTGAGGTAAGTCTGTTTTTGCAAACATGTGTCAGTTTGCTCCCAAAAGCACTAAGAAGCAGGTTTCAAGATAGACATAATAAGATTTGCTTTAAATTAAATGCAAACAGGGTTTAAACTTACTTTCATTTTTTTAGCTGAAATCATAAACTTTGTAATTTTGGCCTTGTCTCTCTGAGGTAAGTCTGTTTTTGCAAACATTTGTCAATTTGCTCCAAAAGCACTTAGCAGCAGGTTTCAAGCTAGATATAATAAGATTTGCTTTAATATGAAGGAATACAAGGTTATTACTAACTTTAATTTTTTTAGCTGAAATCATAAACTTTGTAATTTTGGCCTTGTCTCTCTGAGGTAAGTCTGTTTTTGAAAAAATGTGTCAATTTGCTCCAAAAGCACTTAGAAGCAGGTTTCAAGCTAGACATAATAAGATTTGCTTTAAATTGAATGCAAACAGGGTTTATACTTACTTTCATTTTTTTAGTTGAAATCATAAACTTTGTAATTTTGGCCTTGTCTCTCTGAGGTAAGTCTGTTTTTGCAAACATTTGTCAATTTACTCCAAAAGCACTTAGCAGCAGGTTTCAAGCTAGATATAATAAGATTTGCTTTAATATGAAGGAATACAAGGTTATTACTAACTTCAATTGTTTTAGCTGAAATCATAAACTTTGTATTTTTGGCCTTGTCTCTCTGAGGTAAGTCTGTTTTTGCAAACATGTGTCAATTTGCTCCAAAAGCACTTAGAAGCAGGTTTCAACACTAGATATAATAAGATTTGCTTTAATATGAAGGAATACAAGGTTATTACTAACTTTAATTTTTTTAGCTGAAATCATAAACTTTGTAATTTTGGCGTTGTCTCTCTGAGGTAAGTCTGTTTTTGCAAACATCTGTCATTTTACTCCAAAAGCACTAAGAAGCAGGTTTCAAGCTAGACATAATAAGATTTGCTTTAAATTGAATGCAAACAGGGTTTATACTTACTTTCATTTTTTTAGTTGAAATCATAAACTTTGTAATTTTGGCCTTGTCTCTCTGAGGTAAGTCTGTTTTTGCAAACATGTGTCAATTTGCTCCAAAAGCACTTAGCAGCAGGTTTCAAGCTAGATATAATAAGATTTGCTTTAATATGAAGGAATACAAGGTTTTTACTAACTTTAATTTTTTTTAGCTGGAATCATAAACTTTGTAATTTTGGTCTTGTCTCTCTGAGGTAAGTCTGTTTTTGCAAACATGTGTCAATTTGCTCCCAAAGCACTTAGAAGCAGGTTTCAAGCTAGATATAATAAGATTTGCTTTAATATGAAGGAATAATAGGTTATTACTTACTTTCATTTTTTAATTGAAATCATAAACTTTGTAATTTTGGCCTTGTCTCTCTGGGGTAAGTCTGTTATTGCAAACATGTGTCAATTTGCTAAAAAAGCACTTAGAAGCAGGTTTCAACACTAGATATAATAAGATTTGCTTTAATATGAAGGAATACAAGGTTATTACTAACTTTAATTTTTTTAGCTGAAATCATAAACTTTGTAATTTTGGCCTTGTCTCTCTGAGGTAAGTCTGTTTTTGCAAACATCTGTCATTTTGCTCCAAAAGCACTTAGAAGCAGGTTTCAAGCTAGATACAATAAGATTTGCTTTAAATTAAATGCAAATAGGGTTTATACTAACTTTCATTTTTTTAGTTGAAATCATCAACTTTGTAATTTTGGCCTTGTCTCTCTGAGGTAAGTCTGTTTTTGCAAACAAGTGTCAATTTGCTCCAAAAGCACTTAGAAGCAGTTTTCAATCTAGATATAATAACATTTGCTTTAAATTGAAGGAAAATAAGGTTATTACTTACTATAATTTTTTTAGCTGAAATCATAAACTTTGTAATTTTGGCCTTGTCTCTCTGAGGTAAGTCTGTTTTTGCAAACATGTGTCAATTTGCTCCAAAAGCACTTAGAAGCAGGTTTCAACACTAGATATAATAAGATTTGCTTTAATATGAAGGAATACAAGGTTATTACTAACTTTAATTTTTTTAGCTGAAATCATAAACTTTGTAATTTTGGCGTTGTCTCTCTGAGGTAAGTCTGTTTTTGCAAACATGTGTCAGTTTGCTCCCAAAAGCACTAAGAAGCAGGTTTCAAGATAGACATAATAAGATTTGCTTTAAATTAAATGCAAACAGGGTTTAAACTTACTTTCATTTTTTTAGCTGAAATTATAAACTTTATAATTTTGGCCTTGTCTCTCTGAGGTAAGTCTGTTTTTGCAAACATTTGTCAATTTGCTCCAAAAGCACTTAGAAGCAGGTTTCAAGCTAGATATAATAAGATTTGCTTTAATATGAAGGAATACAAGGTTATTACTTACTATCATTTTTTTAGCTGAAATCATAAACTTTGAAATTTTGGCCTTGTCTCTCTGAGGTAAGTCTGTTTTTGCAAACATGTGTCAATTTGCTCCAAAAGCACTTAGAAGCAGGTTTCAACACTAGATATAATAAGATTTGCTTTAATATGAAGGAATACAAGGTTATTACTAACTTTAATTTTTTTAGCTGAAATCATAAACTTTGTAATTTTGGCGTTGTCTCTCTGAGGTAAGTCTGTTTTTGCAAACATGTGTCAGTTTGCTCCCAAAAGCACTAAGAAGCAGGTTTCAAGATAGACATAATAAGATTTGCTTTAAATTGAATGCAAACAGGGTTTATACTTACTTTCATTTTTTTAGCTGAAATCATAAACTTTGTAATTTTGGCCTTGTCTCTCTGAGGTAAGTCTGTTTTTGCAAACATTTGTCAATTTGCTCCAAAAGCACTTAGCAGCAGGTTTAAAGCTAGATATAATAAGATTTGCTTTAATATGAAGGAATACAAGGTTATTACTTACTATCATTTTTTTAGCTGAAATCATAAACTTTGTAATTTTGGCCTTGTCTCTCTGAGGTAAGTCTGTTTTTGCAAACATGTGTCAATTTGCTCCAAAAGCACTTAGAAGCAGGCTTCAACACTAGATATAATAAGATTTGCTTTAATATGAAGGAATACAAGGTTATTACTAACTTTAATTTTTTTAGCTGAAATCATAAACTTTGTAATTTTGGCGTTGTCTCTCTGAGGTAAGTCTGTTTTTGCAAACATGTGTCAGTTTGCTCCCAAAAGCACTAAGAAGCAGGTTTCAAGATAGACATAATAAGATTTGCTTTAAATTGAATGCAAACAGGGTTTAAACTTACTTTCATTTTTTTAGCTGAAATCATAAACTTTGTAATTTTGGCCTTGTCTCTCTGAGGTAAGTCTGTTTTTGCAAACATTTGTCAATTTGCTCCAAAAGCACTTAGCAGCAGGTTTCAAGCTAGATATAATAAGATTTGCTTTAATATGAAGGAATAAAAGGTTATTACTTACTTTCATTTTTTTAGTTGAAATCATCAACTTTGTAATTTTGGCCTTGTCTCTCTGAGGTAAGTCTGTTTTTGCAAACATCTGTCATTTTACTCCAAAAGCACTAAGAAGCAGGTTTCAAGCTAGACATAATAAGATTTGCTTTAAATTGAATGCAAACAGGGTTTATACTTACTTTAATTTTTTTAGTTGAAATCATCAACTTTGTAATTTTGGCCTTGTCTCTCTGAGGTAAGTCTGTTTTTGCAAACATGTGTCAATTGCTCAAAAAGCACTTAGAAGCAGGTTTCAACACTAGATATAATAAGATTTGCTTTAATATGAAGGAATACAAGGTTATTACTTACTATCATTTTTTTAGCTGAAATCATAAACTTTGTAATTTTGGCCTTGTCTCTCTGAGGTAAGTCTGTTTTTGCAAACATGTGTCAATTTGCTCCAAAAGCACTTAGAAGCAGGTTTCAACACTAGATATAATAAGATTTGCTTTAATATGAAGGAATACAAGGTTATTACTAACTTTAATTTTTTTAGCTGAAATCATAAACTTTGTAATTTTGGCGTTGTCTCTCTGAGGTAAGTCTGTTTTTGCAAACATCTGTCATTTTACTCCAAAAGCACTAAGAAGCAGGTTTCAAGCTAGACATAATAAGATTTGCTTTAAATTGAATGCAAACAGGGTTTATACTTACTTTCATTTTTTTAGTTGAAATCATAAACTTTGTAATTTTGGCCTTGTCTCTCTGAGGTAAGTCTGTTTTTGCAAACATGTGTCAATTTGCTCCAAAAGCACTTAGCAGCAGGTTTCAAGCTAGATATAATAAGATTTGCTTTAATATGAAGGAATACAAGGTTATTACTAACTTCAATTTTTTTAGCTGAAATCATAAACTTTGTATTTTTGGCCTTGTCTCTCTGAGGTAAGTCTGTTTCTGCAAACATGTGTCAATTTGCTAAAAAAGCACTTAGAAGCAGGTTTCAACACTAGATATAATAAGATTTGCTTTAATATGAAGGAATAAAAGGTTATTTCTTAATTTCATTTTTTAAATGAAATCATAAACTTTGTAATTTTGGCCTTGTCTCTCTGGGGTAAGTCTGTTTTTGCAAACATGTGTCAATTTGCTAAAAAAGCACTTAGAAGCAGGTTTCAACACTAGATATAATAAGATTTGCTTTAATATGAAGGAATACAAGGTTATTACTTACTATCATTTTTTTAGCTGAAATCATAAACTTTGTAATTTTGGCCTTGTCTCTCTGAGGTAAGTCTGTTTTTGCAAACATCTGTCATTTTACTCCAAAAGCACTAAGAAGCAGGTTTCAAGCTAGACATAATAAGATTTGCTTTAAATTGAATGCAAACAGGGTTTATACTTACTTTCATTTTTTTAGTTGAAATCATAAACTTTGTAATTTTGGCCTTGTCTCTCTGAGGTAAGTCTGTTTTTGCAAACATGTGTCAATTTGCTCCAAAAGCACTTAGCAGCAGGTTTCAAGCTAGATATAATAAGATTTGCTTTAATATGAAGGAATACAAGGTTATTACTAACTTCAATTGTTTTAGCTGAAATCATAAACTTTGTATTTTTGGCCTTGTCTCTCTGAGGTAAGTCTGTTTTTGCAAACATGTGTCAATTTGCTCCCAAAGCACTTACAAGCAGGTTTCAACACTAGATATAATAAGATTTGCTTTAATATGAAGGAATAAAAGGTTATTACTTACTTTCATTTTTTAATTGAAATCATAAACTTTGTAATTTTGGCCTTGTCTCTCTGGGGTAAGTCTGTTTTTGCAAACATGTGTCAATTTGCTAAAAAAGCACTTAGAAGCAGGTTTCAAGCTAGATATAATAAGATTTGCTTTAATATGAGGGAATACAAGGTTTTTACTAACTTTAATTTTTTGAGCTGAAATCATAAACTTTGTAATTTTGGCCTTGTCTCTCTGAGGTAAGTCTGTTTTTGCAAACCTGTCAATTTGCTCCAAAAGCACTTAGAAGCAGGTTTCAAGCTAGATACAATAAGATTTGCTTTAAATTAAATGCAAATAGGGTTTATACTAACTTTCATTTTTTTAGTTGAAATCATCAACTTTGTAATTTTGGCCTTGTCTCTCTGAGGTAAGTCTGTTTTAACAAACATGTGTCAATTGCTCCAAAAGCACTTAGAAGCAGGTTTCAACACTAGATATAATAAGATTTGCTTTAATATGAAGGAATACAAGGTTATTACTTACTATCATTTTTTTAGCTGAAATCATGAACTTTGTAATTTTGGCCTTGTCTCTCTGAGGTAAGTCTGTTTTTGCAAACATGTGTCAATTTGCTCCAAAAGCTTTTAGAAGCAGGTTTCAACACTAGATATAATAAGATTTGCTTTAATATGAAGGAATACAAGGTTATTACTAACTTTAATTTTTTTAGCTGAAATCATAAACTTTGTATTTTTGGCCTTGACTCTCTGAGGTAAGTCTGTTTTTGCAAACATGTGTCAATTTGCTCCAAAAGCACTTAGAAGCAGGTTTCAACACTAGATATAATAAGATTTGCTTTAATATGAAGGAATACAAGGTTATTACTAACTTTAATTTTTTTAGCTGAAATCATAAACTTTGTAATTTTGGCCTTGTCTCTCTGAGGTAAGTCTGTTTTTGCAAACATCTGTCATTTTACTCCAAAAGCACTAAGAAGCAGATTTCAAGCTAGACATAATAAGATTTGCTTTAAATTGAATGCAAACAGGGTTTATACTTACTTTCATTTTTTTAGTTGAAATCATAAACTTTGTATTTTTGGCCTTGTCTCTCTGAGGTAAGTCTGTTTCTGCAAACATGTGTCAATTTGCTCCCAAAGCACTTAGAAACAGGTTTCAACACTAGATATAATAAGATTTGCTTTAATATGAAGGAATAAAAGGTTATTTCTTACTTTCATTTTTTTAGTTGAAATCATAAACTTTGTAATTTTGGCCTTTTCTCTCTAAGGTAAGTCTGTTTTTGCAAACATGTGTCAATTTGCTCCAAAAGCACTTAGCAGCAGGTTTCAAGCTAGATATAATAAGATTTGCTTTAATATGAAGGAATACAAGGTTATTACTAACTTCAATTGTTTTACCTGAAATCATAAACTTTGTATTTTTGGCCTTGTCTCTCTGAGGTAAGTCTGTTTTTGCAAACATGTGTCAATTTGCTCCCAAAGCACTTACAAGCAGGTTTCAACACTAGATATAATAAGATTTGCTTTAATATGAAGGAATAAAAGGTTATTACTTACTTTCATTTTTTAATTGAAATCATAAACTTTGTAATTTTGGCCTTGTCTCTCTGGGGTAAGTCTGTTTTTGCAAACATCTGTCATTTTACTCCAAAAGCACTAAGAAGCAGGTTTCAAGCTAGACATAATAAGATTTGCTTTAAATTGAATGCAAACAGGGTTTATACTTACTTTCATTTTTTTAGTTGAAATCATCAACTTTGTAATTTTGGCCTTGTCTCTCTGAGGTAAGTGTGTTTTTGCAAACATGTGTCAATTGCTCCAAAAGCACTTAGAAGCAGGTTTCAACACTAGATATAATAAGATTTGCTTTAATATGAAGGAATACAAGGTTATTACTTACTATCATTTTTTTAGCTGAAATCATAAACTTTGTAATTTTGGCCTTGTCTCTCTGAGGTAAGTCTATTTTTGCAAACATGTGTCAATTTGCTCCAAAAGCACTTAGAAGCAGGTTTCAACACTAGATATAATAAGATTTGCTTTAATATGAAGGAATACATGGTTATTACTAACTTTAATTTTTTTAGCTGAAATCATAAACTTTGTAATTTTGGCGTTGTCTCTCTGAGGTAAGTCTGTTTTTGCAAACATCTGTCATTTTACTCCAAAAGCACTAAGAAGCAGGTTTCAAGCTAGACATAATAAGATTTGCTTTAAATTGAATGCAAACAGGGTTTATACTTACTTTCATTTTTTTAGTTGAAATCATAAACTTTGTAATTTTGGCCTTGTCTCTCTGAGGTAAGTCTGTTTTTGCAAACATGTGTCAATTTGCTCCAAAAGCACTTAGCAGCAGGTTTCAAGCTAGATATAATAAGATTTGCTTTAATATGAAGGAATACAAGGTTATTACTAACTTCAATTTTTTTAGCTGAAATCATAAACTTTGTATTTTTGGCCTTGTCTCTCTAAGGTAAGTCTGTTTCTGCAAACATGTGTCTATTTGCTCCCAAAGCACTTAGAAGCAGGTTTCAACACTAGATATAATAAGATTTGCTTTGATATGAAGGAATACAAGGTTATTACTAACTTTAAATTTTTTGGCTGAAATCATAAACTTTGTAAATTTGGCCTTGTCTCTCTGAGGTAAGTCTGTTTTTGCAAACATCTGTCATTTTACTCCAAAAGCACTTAGAAGCAGGTTTCAAGCTAGATACAATAAGATTTGCTTTAAATTGAATGCAAACAGGGTTTATACTTACTTTCATTTTTTTAGTTGAAATCATAAACTTTGTAATTTTGGCCTTGTCTCTCTGAGGTAAGTCTGTTTTTGCAAACATGTGTCAATTTGCTCCAAAAGCACTTAGAAGCAGGTTTCAACACTAGATATAATAAGATTTGCTTTAATATGAAGGAATAAAAGGTTATTACTTACTTTCATTTTTTAATTGAAATCATAAACTTTGTAATTTTGGCCTTGTCTCTCTGGGGTAAGTCTGTTTTTGCAAACATCTGTCATTTTACTCCAAAAGCACTAAGAAGCAGGTTTCAAGCTAGACATAATAAGATTTGCTTTAAATTGAATGCAAACAGGGTTTATACTTACTTTCAATTTTTTAGTTGAAATCATCAACTTTGTAATTTTGGCCTTGTCTCTCTGAGGTAAGTCTGTTTTTGCAAACATGTGTCAATTGCTCCAAAAGCACTTAGAAGCAGGTTTCAACACTAGATATAATAAGATTTGCTTTAATATGAAGGAATACAAGGTTATTACTTACTATCATTTTTTTAGCTGAAATCATAAACTTTGTAATTTTGGCCTTGTCTCTCTGAGGTAAGTCTATTTTTGCAAACATGTGTCAATTTGCTCCAAAAGCACTTAGAAGCAGGTTTCAAGCTAGATATAATAAGATTTGCTTTAATATGAAGGAATACAAGGTTATTACTAACTTTAATTTTTTTAGCTGAAATCATAAACTTTGTAATTTTGGCGTTGTCTCTCTGAGGTAAGTCTGTTTTTGCAAACATCTGTCATTTTACTCCAAAAGCACTAAGAAGCAGGTTTCAAGCTAGACATAATAAGATTTGCTTTAAATTGAATGCAAACAGGGTTTATACTTACTTTCATTTTTTTAGTTGAAATCATAAACTTTGTAATTTTGGCCTTGTCTCTCTGAGGTAAGTCTGTTTTTGCAAACATGTGTCAATTTGCTCCAAAAGCACTTAGCAGCAGGTTTCAAGCTAGATATAATAAGATTTGCTTTAATATGAAGGAATACAAGGTTATTACTAACTTCAATTTTTTTAGCTGAAATCATAAACTTTGTATTTTTGGCCTTGTCTCTCTAAGGTAAGTCTGTTTCTGCAAACATGTGTCTATTTGCTCCCAAAGCACTTAGAAGCAGGTTTCAACACTAGATATAATAAGATTTGCTTTGATATGAAGGAATACAAGGTTATTACTAACTTTAAATTTTTTGGCTGAAATCATAAACTTTGTAAATTTGGCCTTGTCTCTCTGAGGTAAGTCTGTTTTTGCAAACATCTGTCATTTTACTCCAAAAGCACTTAGAAGCAGGTTTCAAGCTAGATACAATAAGATTTGCTTTAAATTGAATGCAAACAGGGTTTATACTTACTTTCATTTTTTTAGTTGAAATCATAAACTTTGTAATTTTGGCCTTGTCTCTCTGAGGTAAGTCTGTTTTTGCAAACATGTGTCAATTGCTCCAAAAGCACTTAGAAGCAGGTTTCAACACTAGATATAATAAGATTTGCTTTAATATGAAGGAATACAAGGTTATTACTTACTATCATTTTTTTAGCTGAAATCATAAACTTTGTAATTTTGGCCTTGTCTCTCTGAGGTAAGTCTATTTTTGCAAACATGTGTCAATTTGCTCCAAAAGCACTTAGAAGCAGGTTTCAAGCTAGATATAATAAGATTTGCTTTAATATGAAGGAATACAAGGTTATTACTAACTTTAATTTTTTTAGCTGAAATCATAAACTTTGTAATTTTGGCGTTGTCTCTCTGAGGTAAGTCTGTTTTTGCAAACATCTGTCATTTTACTCCAAAAGCACTAAGAAGCAGGTTTCAAGCTAGACATAATAAGATTTGCTTTAAATTGAATGCAAACAGGGTTTATACTTACTTTCATTTTTTTAGTTGAAATCATAAACTTTGTAATTTTGGCCTTGTCTCTCTGAGGTAAGTCTGTTTTTGCAAAAATGTGTCAATTTGCTCCAAAAGCACTTAGATGCAGGTTTCAAGCTAGATATAATAAGATTTGCTTTAATATGAAGGAATACAAGGTTATTACTAACTTTCATTTTATTTAGCTGAAATCATAAACTTTGTAATTTTGGCCTTTTGGGTCTCTGAGGTAAGTCTGTTTTTGCAAACCTGTCAATTTGCTCCAAAAGCACTGGGAAGCAGGTTTCAACACTAGATATAATAAGATTTGCTTTAATATGAAGGAATACAAGATTATTACTAACTTTCATTTTTTTAGCTTAAATCATAAACTTTGTAATTTTGGCCTTGTCTCGCTGAGGTAAGCCTATTATTTCAAATTTTTGTCAATTTGCTCCAAAAGCACTAACAAGCAGGTTTCAAGCTAGATACAATAAGATTTGTTTTAAATTGAATGCAAACAGGGTTTATACAAACTTTCATTTTTTTAGTTGAAATCATAAACTTTGTCATTTTGGCCTTGTCTCGCTAAGGTAAGCCTATTTTTGCAAATATCAGTAATTTTGCTCCAAAAGCACTTAGAAGCAGGTTTCAAGCTAGATACAATAAGATTTGCTTTAACATGAAGTAATACAAGGTTATTACTAACTTTAATTTTTTTAGCTGAAATCATAAACTTTGTAATTTTGGCCTTGTCTCTCTGGGGTGAGTCTGTTTTTGAAAAAATGTGTCAATTTGCTCCAAAAGCACTTAGAAGCAGGTTTCAAGTTAGATATAATAAGATTTGCTTTAACATGAAGTAATACAAGGTTATTACTAACTTTAATTTTTTTAGCTGAAATCATGAACTTTGTAATTTTGGCCTTGTCTCTCTGAGTTAAGTCTGTTTTGTGCGAACAAGTGTCATTTTGCTCCAAAAGCACTTAGAAGCAGGTTTCAAGTTAGATACAATAGGATTTGCTTTAATATGAAGGAATACAAGGTTATTATTAACTTTCATTTTTTTAGCTGAAAACATAAACTTTGTAATTTTGGCCTTGTCTCTCTGAGGTAGCCTGTTTTTGAAAAAATGTGTCAATTTGCTCCAAAAGCACTTAGAAGCAGGTTTCAAGCTAGATATAATAATATTTGCTTTAACATGAAGTAATACAAGGTTATTACTAACTTTAATTTTTTTAGCTGAAATCATGAACTTTGTAATTTTGGCCTTGTCTCGCTGAGGTAAGTCTGTTTTTGCAAAAATGTGTCAATTTGCTCCAAAAGCACTTAGATGCAGGTTTCAAGCTAGATATAATAAGATTTGCTTTAATATGAAGGAATACAAGGTTATTACTAACTTTCATTTTATTTAGCTGAAATCATAAACTTTGTAATTTTGGCCTTTTGGGTCTCTGAGGTAAGTCTGTTTTTGCAAACCGACAATTTGCTCCAAAAGCACTGGGAAGCAGGTTTCAACACTAGATATAATAAGATTTGCTTTAATATGAAGGAATACAAGATTATTACTAACTTTCATTTTTTTAGCTTGAATCATAAACTTTGTAATTTTGGCCTTGTCTCGCTGAGGTAAGCCTATTTTTTCAAATTTTTGTCAATTTGCTCCAAAAGCACTAACAAGCAGGTTTCAAGCTAGATACAATAAGATTTGTTTTAAATTGAATGCAAACAGGGTTTATACTAACTTTCATTTTTTTAGTTGAAATCATAAACTTTGTCATTTTGGCCTTGTCTCGCTAAGGTAAGCCTATTTTTGAAAAATTTAAGTAATTTTGCTCCAAAAGCACTTAGAAGCAGGTTTCAAGCTAGATACAATAAGATTTGCTTTAATATGAAGGAATACAAGGTTATTACTTACTATCATTTTTTTAGCTGAAATCATAAACTTTGTAATTTTGGCCTTGTCTCTCTGAGGTAAGTCTATTTTTGCAAACATGTGTCAATTTGCTCCAAAAGCACTTAGAAGCAGGTTTCAACACTAGATATAATAAGATTTGCTTTAATATGAAGGAATACAAGGTTATTAATAACTTTCATTTTTTTAGCTGAAATCATAAACTTTGTAATTTTGGCGTTGTCTCTCTGAGGTAAGTCTGTTTTTGCAAACATCTGTCATTTTACTCCAAAAGCACTAAGAAGCAGGTTTCAAGCTAGACATAATAAGATTTGCTTTAAATTGAATGCAAACAGGGTTTATACTTACTTTCATTTTTTTAGTTGAAATCATAAACTTTGTAATTTTGGCCTTGTCTCTCTGAGGTAAGTCTGTTTTTGCAAACATGTGTCAATTTGCTCCAAAAGCACTTAGCAGCAGGTTTCAAGCTAGATATAATAAGATTTGCTTTAATATGAAGGAATACAAGGTTATTACTAGGTTTAATTTTTTTAGCTGAAATCATAAACTTTGTATTTTTGGCCTTGTCTCTCTAAGGTAAGTCTGTTTCTGCAAACATGTGTCTATTTGCTCCCAAAGCACTTAGAAGCAGGTTTCAACACTAGATATAATAAGATTTGCTTTGATATGAAGGAATACAAGGTTATTACTAACTTCAATTTTTTTAGCTGATATCACATACTCTTTATTTTTGGCCATGTCTCGCTGAGGTAAGTCAATTTTGGGAAACATCTGTAATTTTGTTCCAAAAGCACTTAGAAGCAGGTTTCAAACTAGATACAATAAGATTTGCTTTAAATTGAATGCAAACAGGGTTTATACTAACTTTCATTTTTTTAGTTGAAATTATAAACTTCGTAATTTTGGCCTTGTCTCTCTGAGGTAAGTCTGTTTTTGCGATCAAGTGTCAATTTGCTCCAAAAGCACTTAGAAGCAGGTTTCAAGCTAGATACAATTAGATTTGCTTTAAATTGAATGCAAACAGGGTTTATATTAACTTTCATTTTTTAGTTGAAATCATAAACTTTGTAATTTTGGCCTTGTCCCGCTGAGGTAAGCCTATTTTTGCAAATATCAGTAATTTTGCTCCAAAAGCACTTATAAGCAGGTTTCAAGCTAGATACAATAAGATTTGCTTTAAATTGAATACAAACAGGGTTTATACTAACTTTCATTTTTTTAGCTGAAATCATAAACTTTGTAATTTTGGCCTTGTCTCTCTGAGGTAAGTCTGTTTTTGCAAACATGTGTCAATTTGCTCCAAAAGCACTTAGAAGCAGGTTTCGAGCTAGATATCATAAGATTTGCTTTAATATGAAGGAATACAAGGTTATTACTAACTTCAATTTTGTTAGCCGAAATCATTAACTTTGTAATTTTGGCCTGGTCTCGCTGAGGTAAGCCTATTTTTTCAAATTTGTGTCAATTTGCTCCAAAAGCACTAACAAGCAGGTTTCAAGCTAGATACAATAAGATTTGTTTTAAATTGAATGCAAACAGGGTTTATACTAACTTTCATTTTTTTAGTTGAAATCATAAACTTTGTCATTTTGGCCTTGTCTCGCTAAGGTAAGCCTATTTTTGCAAATATCAGTAATTTTGCTCCAAAAGCACTTAGAAGCAGGTTTCAAGCTAGATATAATAATATTTGCTTTAACATGAATTAATACAAGGTTATTACTAACTTTAATCTTTTTAGCTGAAATCATGAACTTTGTAATTTTGGCCTTGTCTCGCTGAGGTAAGTCTGTTTTTGCAAAAATGTGTCAATTTGCTCCAAAAGCACTTAGATGCAGGTTTCAAGCTAGATATAATAAGATTTGCTTTAATATGAAGGAATACAAGGTTATTACTAACTTTCATTTTATTTAGCTGAAATCATAAACTTTGTAATTTTGGCCTTTTGGGTCTCTGAGGTAAGTCTGTTTTTGCAAACCTGTCAATTTGCTCCAAAAGCACTGGGAAGCAGGTTTCAACACTAGATATAATAAGATTTGCTTTAATATGAAGGAATACAAGATTATTACTAACTTTCATTTTTTTAGCTTGAATCATAAACTTTGTAATTTTGGCCTTGTCTCGCTGAGGTAAGCCTATTTTTTCAAATTTTTGTCAATTTGCTCCAAAAGCACTAACAAGCAGGTTTCAAGCTAGATACAATAAGATTTGTTTTAAATTGAATGCAAACAGGGTTTATACTAACTTTCATTTTTTTAGTTGAAATCATAAACTTTGTCATTTTGGCCTTGTCTCGCTAAGGTAAGCCTATTTTTGCAAATATCAGTAATTTTGCTCCAAAAGCACTTAGAAGCAGGTTTCAAGCTAGATATAATAATATTTGCTTTAACATGAATTAATACAAGGTTATTACTAACTTTAATTTTTTTAGCTGAAATCATGAACTTTGTAATTTTGGCCTTGTCTCGCTGAGGTAAGTCTGTTTTTGCAAAAATGTGTCAATTTGCTCCAAAAGCACTTAGATGCAGGTTTCAAGCTAGATATAATAAGATTTGCTTTAATATGAAGGAATACAAGGTTATTACTAACTTTCATTCTTCTTAGCTGAAATCATAAACTTTGTAATTTTGGCCTTGTCTCTCTGAGGTAAGTCTGTTTTTGCAAACAAGTGTCAATTTGCTCCAAAAGCACTTAGAAGCAGTTTTCAAGCTAGATATAATAACATTTGCTTTAAATTGAAGGAAAATAATGTTTTTACTAACTTTCATTTTTTTAAGCTGATATCACATACTCTTTATTTTTGGCCATGTCTCGCTGAGGTAAGTCAATTTTGGCAAACATCTGTAATTTTGTTCCAAAAGCACTTAGAAGCAGGTTTCAAGCTAGATACAATAACATTTGCTTTAAATTGAATGCAAACAGGGTTTATACTAACTTTCATTTTTTTAGCTGAAATCGCATGCTTTTTATTTTTGGCTTTTTGTCGCTGAGGTAAGCCTATTTTTGCAAATAATGGTAATTTTGCTCCAAAAGCACTTAGAAGCAGGTTTCATGGTAGATATAATAAGAGTTGCTTAAAAAGGAAAGAATACAAGGTTATTACTAACTTTAATTTTTTTAGCTGAAATCGTATACTTTGTAATTTTGGCCTTGTCTCTCTGAGGTAAGTCTGTTTTTGAAATAAAATAATAATAAAATAAGAAATAAGAAAAAAAAGAAATAATAAACTTTGTAATTTTGGCCTTTTGGGTCTCTGAGGTAAGTCTGTTTTTGTAAACCTGTCAATTTGCTCCAAAAGCACTTAGAAGCAGGTTTCAAGCTAGATACAATAAAATTTGCTTTAAATTGAATGCAAACAGGGTTTATACTAACTTTCATTTTTTTAGTTGAAATCATAAACTTTGTAATTTTGAACCTTGTCTCTCTGAGGTAAGCCTATTTTTGAAAATATCAGTAATTTTGCTCCAAAAGCACTTAGAAGCAGGTTTCAAGCTAGATATAATAAGATTTACTTTAATATGAAGGAATACAAGGTTATTACTAACTTCAATTTTTTTAGTTGAAATAATAAACTTTGTAATTTTGAACCTTGTCTCTCTGAGGTAAGCCTATTTTTGAAAATATCAGTAATTTTGCTCCAAAAGCACTTAGAAGCAGGTTTCAAGCTAGATATAATAAGATTTGCTTTAATATGAAGGAAAACAAGGTTATTACTAACTTCAATTGTTTTAGCTGAAATCATAAACTTTGTATTTTTGGCCTTGTCTCTCTAAGGTAAGTCTGTTTTTGCAAACATGTGTCAATTTGCTCCAAAAGCACTTAGAAGCAGGTTTCAAGCTAGATATAATAAGATTTGCTTTAATATGAAGGAATACAAGGTTATTACTAACTTCAATTTTTTTAATTGAAATAATAAACTTTGTAATTTTGAACCTTGTCTCTCTGAGGTAAGCCTATTTTTGAAAATATCAGTAATTTTGCTCCAAAAGCACTTAGAAGCAGGTTTCAAGCTAGATATAATAAGATTTGCTTTAATATGAAGGAATACAAGGTTATTACTAACTTCAATTGTTTTAGCTGAAATCATAAACTTTGTATTTTTGGCCTTGTCTCTCTGAGTTAAGCCTATTTTTGAAAATATCAGTAATTTTGCTCCAAAAGCACTTAGAAGCAGGTTCCAAGCTAGATATAATAAGATTTGCTTTAATATGAAGGAATACAAGGTTATTACTAACTTTAAGTTTTTTAGCTGAAATCATAAACTTTGTAATTTTGGCCTTGTCTCTCTGAGGTAAGTCTGTTTTTGCGAACAAGTGTCATTTTGCTCCAAAAGCACTTAGAAGCAGGTTTCAAGCTAGATACAATAAGATTTGCTTTAACATGAAGTAAGACAAGGTTATTACTAACTTTAATTTTTTTAGCTGAAATCATGAACTTTGTAATTTTGGCCTTGTCTCGCTGAGGTAAGTCTGTTTTTGCAAACATGTGTCAATTTGCTCCAAAAGTACTTAGAAGCAGTTTTCAAGCTAGATATAATAAGATTTGCTTTAATATGAAGGAATACAAGGTTATTACTAACTTTCATTTTTTTAGCTGAAATCACAAACTTTGTAATTTTGGCCTTGTCTCTCTGAGGTAAGTCTGTTTTTGCAAACATGTGTCAATTTGCTCCAAAAGCACTTAGAAGCAGGTTTCAAGTTAGATATCATAAGATTTGCTTTAATATGAAGGAATACAAGGTTATTACTAACTTTAATTTTTTTAGCTGAAATCATAAACTTTGTATTTTTGGCCTTGTCTCTCTGAGGTAAGTCTGTTTCTGCAAACATGTGTCAATTTGCTCCCAAAGCACTTAGAAGCAGGTTTCAACACTAGATATAATAAGATTTGCTTTAATATGAAGGAATAAAAGGTTATTTCTTACTTTCATTTTTTAAATGAAATCATAAACTTTGTAATTTTGGCCTTGTCTCTCTGGGGTAAGTCTGTTTTTGCAAACATGTGTCAATTTTCTAAAAAAGCACTTGGAAGCAGGTTTCAAGCTAGATATAATAACATTTGATTTAATATGAAGGAATACAAGGTTATTACTAACTTTCATTTTTTTTTGCTGAAATGATAAACTTTGTAATTTTGGCCTTTTGGGTCTCTGAGGTAAGTCTGTTTTTGTAAACCTGTCAATTTGCTCCAAAAGCACTTAGAAGCAGGTTTCAAGCTAGATACAATAAAATTTGCTTTAAATTGAATGCAAACAGGGTTTATACTAACTTTAATTTTTTTAGTTGAAATCATAAACTTTGTAATTTTGGCCTTGTCCCTCTGAGGTAAGTCTGTTTTTGCAAACATGTGTAATATATGAAGCAGGTTTCAAGCTAGATATAATAAGATTTGCTTTAATATGAAGGAATAAAAGGTTATTTCTTACTTTCATTTTTTAAATGAAATCATAAACTTTGTAATTTTGGCCTTGTCTCTCTGGGGTAAGTCTGTTTTTGCAAACATGTGTCAATTTGCTCCAAAAGCACTTAGAAGCAGGTTTCAACACTAGATATAATAAGATTTGCTTTAATATGAAGCAATACAAGGTAATTACTAACTTTCATTTTTTTTATCTGAAATCATAAACTTTGTAAATTTGGCCTTGTCTCTCTGAGGTAAGTCTGTTTTTGCAAACATGTGTCAATTTGCTCCAAAATCACTTAGAAGCAGGTTTCAAGCTAGATATAATAAGATTTGCTTTTATATGAAGGAATACAAGGTTATTACTAACTTTCATTTTTTTAGCTGAAATCATAAACTTTGTAATTTTGGCCCTGTCTCTCTGAGGTAAGTCTGTTTTTGAAAAAATGTGTCAATTTGCTCCAAAACCACTTGGAAGCAGGTTTCAAGCTAGATATAATAACATTTGCTTTAAATTGAAAGAAAATAAGGTTTTTACTAACTTTCATTTTTCTAGCTGATATCACATACTCTTTATTTTTGGCCATGTCTCGCTGAGGTAAGTCAATTTTGGCAAACATCTGTAATTTTGTTCCAAAAGCACTTAGAAGCAGGTTTCAAGCTAGATACAATAAATAAGCTTTTGGTCACGTTTTTGTATTGTTGTTGTTTTATTTTATTTTTTTATTGATGCTTTTATCTGCTTTTGCCTTGTAGCACTTTGAGATTTGATCCAAATGTAAAGTGCATTATAAATTAAATGTATTATTATTATTATTAACTTTGCTCTGTATTGTAAATTAAATCTATTATTATTATTATTTCAGCTGAAATCACATACTTTGTTATTTTGGCCTTGTCTCTCTGAGGTAAGTCTGTTTCTACAAACATGTGTCATTTCGCTCCAAAAGCACAAATAAGCAGATTTAGCCAATCTAGCTATAGTCAAATTTGGCTTAATATAAAGGCAAATAAGGTTTTTATTAACTTTGCCCTGTATTATAAATTAAATGTATTATTATTACCTCAGCTGAAATCACATACTTTGTTATTTTGGCCTTGTCTCTCTGAGGTAAATCTGTTTCTACAAACATGTGTAATGACGCAAGAACCAGGTTTCAAGCTAGATATAATCAGATTTGCTTTAAATTGAAGGAAAATAAGGTTTTTACTAACTTTCATTTTTTTAGCTGAAATCACATGCTATTTATTTTTGGCCTTGTCTCGCTGAGGTAAGCCTATTGTTGCAAATATCGGTAATTTTGCTCGAAAAGCACTTACAAGCAGGTTTCAAGATTATATATAATGAGATTTGCTTTAAATTGAAGGCAAACATGTCACGCCTGTGTTCCTTTCTCCCTCTGTCTGTCTTGTGATTGGTCATCATGCTCACCTGTTTCCCCTCCAGCTGTGTCTCATTGTCTCGTTATGTCTGTGAATAAAGTCTGTTCTTACCTTCCCTTCTGTGCCAGTTCGTTGCATGATGTCCTCTTGTCGTGACGCGTCCCAACCCCACCCAGTGTATGGTAAAGTAACCTCCAGTTATTTCTGTTCCTGTTATTTCCTCGTGTCTTGTGGAGAATTAAATATATTTTGTATCATCTCTACATGGTATCCGTCTGAATTTGGGTCCGGGCAAAACCCCACAGAAGTGTGCGTAACAAAACAGGGTTTATACTAACTTTCATTTTTTTAGTTGAAATCATAAACTTTGTAATTTTGGCCTCGTCTCTCTGAGGCAAGTCTATTTTTGCAAGTTTCATTTTGCTCCAAAAGAACTTAGGAGCAAGTTTCAACCCTAGATATAGTCAAATGTGGCTTAATATAAACGCAAGGTTCTTATTAACTTTGCTCTGTATTGTAAATCAAATCTATTATTATTATTTCAGCTGAAATCACGTACTTTTTCATTTTGGCCTTGTCTCGCTGATATCGGTCTATTTTTCTCAAAAAGCACTTAGAACCAAGTTTCAACCCTAGATATAGTCAAATTTGGCTTAACCTTTGATATGTGTAATTTTGCTCCAAAAGCACTTACAAGCAGGTTTCATCCCTAGCTATGGTCAAATTTGGCTTAATATAAAGGCAAATAAAGTTTTTATTAACTTTGCCCTGTATTATAAATTAAATGTATTATTATTACTTCAGTTGAAATCACATACTTTGTCATTTTGGCCTTGTCTCTCTGATATAGGTCTATTTTTCCCCAAAAGCACTTAGAAGCAAGTTTCAAACCTGGATATGGTCAAATTTGGCTTAAAATGAGGACAAATAAGGTTCTTATTAACTTTGCCCTGTATTATAAATTAATTCTATTATTATTATTTCAGCTGAAATCACATACTTTGTTATTTTGGCCTTGTCTCTCTGATATAGGTCTATTTTTCCCCAAAAGCACTTAGAAGCAAGTTTCAAACCTAGATATGGTCAAATTTGGCTTAAAATGAGGACAAATAAGGTTCTTATTACCTTTGCCCTGTATTGTAAATTAAATGTATTATTATTATTTCAGCTGAGATCACATACTTTGGCCTTGTTTCTACAAACATGTGTAGCACAAGAACCAAAAGAACTTAGAAGCAAATTTCAACCCTAGTTATGGTCAAATTTGGCTTAAAATGAGGACAAATAAGGTTTTTATTACCTTTATCCTGTATTGTAAATTAAATGTATTATTATTTCAGCTGAAATCACATGCTTCGTCATTTTGGCCTTGTGTCGCTGATATAGGTCTATTTTTCTCAAAAAGCACTTAGAACCAAGTTTCAACCCTAGATATAGTCAAATTTGGCTTAACCTTTGATATGTGTAATTTTGCTCCAAAAGCACTTACAAGCAGGTTTCATCCCTAGCTATGGCCAAATTTGGCTTAATATAAAGGCAAATAAAGTTTTTATTAACTTTGCCCTGTATTATAAATTAAATGTATTATTACTTCAGTTGAAATCACATACTTTGTCATTTTGGCCTTGTCTCTCTGATATAGGTCTATTTTTCCCCAAAAGCACTTAGAAGCAAGTTTCAAACCTGGATATGGTCAAATTTGGCTTAAAATGAGGACAAATAAGGTTCTTATTAACTTTGCCCTGTATTATAAATTAATTCTATTATTATTATTTCAGCTGAAATCACATACTTTGTTATTTTGGCCTTGTCTCTCTGATATAGGTCTATTTTTCCCCAAAAGCACTTAGAAGCAAGTTTCAAACCTAGATATGGTCAAATTTGGCTTAAAATGAGGACAAATAAGGTTCTTATTACCTTTGCCCTGTATTGTAAATTAAATGTATTATTATTATTTCAGCTGAGATCACATACTTTGGCCTTGTTTCTACAAACATGTGTAGCACAAGAACCAAAAGAACTTAGAAGCAAGTTTCAACCCTAGTTATGGTCAAATTTGGCTTAAAATGAGGACAAATAAGGTTTTTATTACCTTTATCCTGTATTGTAAATTAAATGTATTATTATTTCAGCTGAAATCAAATGCTTCGTCATTTTGGCCTTGTCTCGCTGATATAGGTCTATTTTTCCCCAAAAGCACTTAGAAGCAAGTTTCAAGATTATATATGAGATTTGCTTTAAATTGAAGGCAAACATGTCATGCCTCTGTGTTCCTTTCTCCCTCTGTGTCTGTCTTGTGATTGGTCATCAGCTCACCTGTGTTTCCCCTCCAGCTGTGTCTCATTGTCTCGTTATGTCTTTGTATAAAGTCTGTCCTTACCTTCCCTTCTGTGCCAGTTCGTTGCATGATGTCCTCTTCTCGTGACGTGTCCAACCCCTCCCAGTGTATGGTAAAGTAACCTCCAGTTATTTCTGTTCCTGTTATGTCGTCGTGTCTTGTGGAGAAATAAATATATTTGTACCAGCTCTACATGGTATGCGTCTGCATTTGGGTCCGGGCAAAACCCCACAGAAGTGTGCGTAACAAAACAGGGTTTATACTAACTTTCATTTTTTTAGTTGAAATCATAAACTTTGTAATTTTGGCCTCGTCTCTCTGAGGTAAGTCTATTTTTGCAAGTATCATTATGCTCCAAAAGAACTTAGGAGCAAGTTTCAAGCCTAGATATAGTCAAATTTGGCTTAATATAAACCCAAGGTTATTAACTTTGCTCTGTATTGTAAATTAAATGTATTATTATTATTATTTCAGCTGAAATCACATGCTTCGTCATTTTGGCCTTGTCTAGACATAGACTTATCTATGAAAGATAGAGAAGTCTATATTTCATGTGTCATTTTGCTCCAAAAGCACTTAGAAGCAAGTTTCAACCCTAGATATAGTCCAATTTGGCTTAACCTTAGATATGTGTAATTTTGCTCTAAAAGCACTTACAAGCAAGTTTCAACCCTAGATATAGTCAAATTTGGCTTAATATAAAGGCAAATAAGGTTCTTATTAACTTTGCCCTGTATTATAAATTAAATGTATTATTATTACTTCAGCTGAAATCACATACTTTGTCATTTTGGCCTTGTCTCGCTGATATAGGTCTATTTTTCCAAACGTGTAATTTTCTCCAAAGCACTTAGAAGCAGGATTCAACCCTAGCTATGGTCAAATTTGGCTTAAAATGAGGACAAATAAGGTTCTTATTAACTTTGCCCTGTATTATAAATTAAATCTATTATTATTATTTCAGCTGAAATCACATACTTTGTTATTTTGGCCTTGTCTCTCTGATATAGGTCTATTTTTCCCCAAAAGCACTTAGAAGCAAGTTTCAAACCTAGATATGGTCAAATTTGGCTTAAAATGAGGACAAATAAGGGTTCTTATTAACTTTGCCCTGTATTGTAAATTAAATGTATTATTATTATTTCAGCTGAAATCACATGCTTCGTCTTGCTGATATAGATCTATTTTTCTCCAAAAGCACTTACAAGCAGGTTACATCCTTACCTATGGTCAAATTTGTCTTAATATAAAAAGGCAAATAAGGTTTTTATTAACTTTGCCCTGTATTGTAAATAAAATGTAGTATTATTTCAGCTGAAATCACATACTTTGTCATTTTGGCCTTGTCTCTCTGAGGTAAGTCTGTTTCTACAAACATGTGTAACACAAGAACCAAAAGAACTTAGAAGCAGGTTTCAAATTTGGCTTAATATAGAGGCAAATAAGGTTTTTATTACCTTTATCCTTTAACGTGTAATTTTCTCCAAAAGACTTAGAAGCATGTTTCAACCCTAGCTATGCTCTAATTTGGCTTAACATAGAGGCAAAAAAGGTTTGTATTACCTTTAATGTGTATTGTAAATTAAATGTATTATTATTTCAGCTGAAATCACATATTTTGGCCTTGTCTCGCTGAGTTAAGTCTGTTTTTGCGAACAAGTGTCAATTTGCTCCAAAAGCACTTAGAAGCAGGTTTCAAGCTAGATACAATAAGATTTGCTTTGCTTTAAATTGAAGGAAAATAAGGTTTTAACTAACTTTCATTTTTTTAGCTGATATCACATACTCTTTATTTTTGGCCTTGTCTCGCTGAGGTAAGTCTATTTTGGCAAACATCTGTAATTTTGCTCCAAAAGCACTTAGAAGCAGGTTTCAAGCTAGATACAATAAGATTTGCTTTAAATTGAATGCAAACAGGGTTTATACTAACTTTCATTTTTTTAGTTGAAATCATAAACTTTGTAATTTTGGCCTTGTCTCTCTGAGGTAAGTCTGTTTTTGTGAACAAGTGTCAATTTGCTCCAAAAGCACTTAGAAGCAGGTTTCAAGCTAGATACAATAAGATTTGCTTTAAATTGAATGCAAACAGGGTTTATACTAACTTTCATTTTTTTAGTTGAAATCATAAACTTTGTAATTTTGGCCTTGTCTCTCTGGGGTAAGTCTGTTTTTGCAAACATGTGTCAATTTGCTCCCAAAGCACTTACAAGCAGGTTTCAACACTAGATATAATAAGATTTGCTTTGATATGAAGGAATACAAGGTTATTACTAACTTCAATTTTTTTAGCTGAAATCATAAACTTTGTAATTTTGGCCTTGTCTCTCTGAGGTAAGTCTGTTTTTGCAAACAAGTGTCAATTTGCTCCAAAAGCACTTAGAAGCAGTTTTCAAGCTAGATATAATAACATTTGCTTTAAATTGAAGGAAAATAAGGTTTTTACTAACTTTCATTTGTTTAGCTGATATCACATACTCTTTATTTTTGGCCATGTCTCGCTGAGGGAAGTCAATTTTGGCAAACATCTGTAATTTTGTTCTAAAAGCACTTAGAAGCAGGTTTCAAGCTAGATACAATAACATTTGCTTTAAATTGAATACAAACAGGGTTTATACTAACTTTCATTTTTTTAGCTGAAATCGCATGCTCTATATTTTTGGCTTTTTGTCGCTGAGGTAAGCCTATTTTTGCAAATATTGGTAATTTTGCTCCAAAAGCACTTAGAAGCAGGTTTCACGGTAGATATAATAAGAGTTGCTTAAAAAGGAAGGAATACAAGGTTATTACTAACTTTAATTTTTTTAGCTGAAATCGTATTCTTTTTAATTTTGGCCTTGTCTCTCTGAGGTAAGTCTGTTTTTGCAAACATGTGTCAATTTGCTCCAAAAGCACTTAGAAGCAGGTTTCAAGCTAGATATAATAAGATTTGCTTTAATATGAAGGAATACAAGGTTATTACTAACTTCAATTTTTTTAGTTGAAATAATAAACTTTGTAATTTTCAACCTTGTCTCTCTGAGGTCAGCCTATTTTTGAAAATATCAGTAATTTTGCTCCAAAAGCACTTAGAAGCAGGTTTCAAGCTAGATATAATAAGATTTGCTTTAATATGAAGGAATACAAGGTTATTACTAACTTCAATTGTTTTAGCTGAAATCATAAACTTTGTATTTTTGGCCTTGTCTCTCTGAGGTAAGTCTGTTTTTGCAAACATGTGGCAATTTGCTCCAAAAGCACTTAGAAGCAGGTTTCAAGCTAGATATAATAAGATTTGATTTAATATGAAGGAAAATAAGGTTTTTACTAACTTTCATTTTTTTAGCTGATATCACATACTCTTTATTTTTGGCCTTGTCTCGCTGAGGTAAGTCTGTTTTTGCATACCTGTCAATTTGCTCCAAAAGCACCTAGAAGCAGGTTTCAAGCAAGATACAATAAGATTTGCTTTAAATTGAATGCAAACAGGGTTTATACTAACTTTCATTTTTTTAGTTGAAATCATAAACTTTGTAATTTTGGCCTTGTCTCGCTGAGGTAAGTCTATTTTGGCAAACATCTGTCATTTTGCTCCAAAAGCACTTAGAAGCAGGTTTCAAGCTAGATAAAATAAGATTTGCTTTAATATAAAGGAATACAAGGTTATTACTAACTTTCATTCTTCTTAGCTGAAATCATAAACTTTGTAATTTTGGCCTCGTCTCTCTGAGGTAAGTCTGTTTTTGCAAACAAGTGTCAATTTGCTCCAAAAGCACTTAGAAGCAGTTTTCAAGCTAGATATAATATTTGCTTTAAATTGAAGGAAAATAAGGTTTTTACTAACTTTCATTTTTTTAGCTGATATCATATACTCTTTATTTTTGGCCATGTCTCGCTGAGGTAAGTCAATTTTGGCAAACATCTGTAATTTTGCTCCAAAAGCACTTAGAAGCAGGTTTCAAGCTAGATACAATAAGATTTGCTTTAAATTGAATGCAAACAGGGTTTATACTAACTTTCATTTTTTTAGTTGAAATCATAAACTTTGTAATTTTGGCCTTGTCTCTCTGAGGTAAGTCTGTTTTTGCAAACAAGTAACAATTTGCACCAAAAGCACTTAGAATAATGCTTTCAAGCTAGATATAATAACATTTGCTTTAAATTGAAGGAAAATAAGGTTTTTACTATCTTTCATTTTTTTAGCTGATATCACATACTCTTTATTTTTGGCCTTGTCTCGCTGAGGTAAGCCTATTTTTGCAATATCAGTAATTTTGCTCCAAAAGCACTTAGAAGCAGGTTTCAAGCTAGATACAATAAGATTTGCTTTAAATTGAATGCAAACAGGGTTATACTAACTTTCATTTTTTTAGTTGAAATAATAAACTTTGTAATTTTGGCCTTGTCTCTCTGAGGTAAGCCTATTTTTGAAAAGATCAGTAATTTTGCTCCAAAAGCACTTAGAAGCAGGTTTCAAGCTAGATATAATAAGATTTGCTTTAATATGAAGGAATACAAGGATATTACTAACTTTCATTTTTTAGCTGATATCACATACTCTTTATTTTTGGCCTTGTCTCGCTGAGGTAAGCCTATTTTTGCAATATCAGTAATTTTGCTCCAAAAGCACTTAGAAGCAGGTTTCAAGCTAGATAAAATAAGATTTGCTTTAATATGAAGGAATACAAGGATATTACTAACTTCAATTTTTTTAGCTGAAATCATAAACTTTGTAATTTTGGCCTTGTCCTCTCTGAGGTAAGTCAATTTTGGCAAACAAGTGTCAATTTGCTCCAAAAGCACTTAGAAGCAGATTTCAAGCTAGATATAATAACATTTGCTTTAAATTGAAGGAAAATAAAGTTTTTACTAACTTTCATTTTTTTAGCTGATATCACATACTCTTTATTTTTGGCCATGTCTCTCTGAGGTAAGCCTATTTTTAAAAATATCAGTAATTTTGCTCCAAAAGCACTCACAAGCAGGTTTCAAGCTATATACAATAAGATTTGCTTTAATATGAAGGAATACAAGGTTATTACTAACTTTCATTTTTTTAGTTGAAATAATAAACTTTGTAATTTTGGCCTTGTCTCTCTGAGGTAAGTCTGTTTTTGTGAACAAGTGTCAATTTGCTCCAAAAGCACTTAGAAGCAGGTTTCAAGCTAGATACAATAAGATTTGCTTTAAATTGAATGCAAACAGGGTTTATACTAACTTTAATTATTTTAGCTGAAATCATAAACTTTGTAATTTTGGCCTTGTCTCTCTGAGGTAAGTCTGTTTTTGCAAACAAGTGTCAATTTGCTCCAAAAGCACTTAGAAGCAGTTTTCAAGCTAGATATAATAATATTTGCTTTAAATTGAAGGAAAATAAGGTTTTTACTAACGTTCATTTTTTTAGCTGAAATCATAAACTTTGTAATTTTAGCCTTGTCTCTCTGAGGTAAGCCTATTTTTTGAAAATATCAGTAATTTTTCTCCAAAAGCACTTAGAAGCAGGTTTCAAGCTAGATACAATAAGATTTGCTTTAAATTGAAGGAATACAAGGTTATTACTAACTTTCATTTTTTTAGGTGAAATCATAAACTTTGTAATTTTGGCCTTGTCTCGCTGAGGTAAGTCTATTTTGGCAAACATCTGTCATTTTGCTCCAAAAGCACTTAGAAGCTGGTTTCAAGCTAGATAAAATAAGATTTGCTTTAATATGAAGGAATACAAGGTTATTACTAACTTCAATTTTTTTAGCTGAAATCATCAACTTTGTAATTTTGGCCTTGTCTCTCTGAGGTAAGTCTGTTTTTGCAAACAAGTATCAATTTGCACCAAAAGCACTTAGAATAAGGTGTTCAAGCTAGATATAATAACATTTGCTTTAAATTGAAGGAAAATAAGGTTTTTACTAACTTTCAATTTTTTAGCTGATATCATATACTCTTTATTTTTGGCCATGTCTCGCTGAGGTAAGTCAATTTTGGCAAACATCTGTAATTTTGTTCCAAAAGCACTTAGAAGCAGGTTTCAAGCTAGATACAATAAGATTTGCTTTAATATGAAGGAATACAAGGTTATTACTAAGTTCAATGTTTTAGCTGAAATCATAAACTTTGTAATTTTGGCCTTGTCTCTCTGAATTAAGTCTCTTTTTGCAAATATGTGTCAATTTGCTCCAAAAGCACTTAGAAGCAGGTTTCAAGCTAGATAAAATAACATTTGCTTTAAATTGAATGCAAACAGGGTTTATTCTAACTTTCATTTTTTTTAGTTGAAATCATAAACTTTGTAATTTTGGCCTTGTCTCTCTGAGTTAAGTCTGTTTTTGCGAACAAGTGTCAATTTGCTCCAAAAGCGCTTAGAAGCAGTTTTCAAGCTAGATATAATAACATTTGCTTTAAATTGAAGGAAAATAAGGTTTTTACTAACTTTCATTTTTTTAGTTGAAATCATAAACTTTGTAATTTTGTCCTTGTCTCGCTGAGGTAAGCCTATTTTTGCAAATATCAGTAATTTTGCTCCAAAAGCACTTAGAAGCAGGTTTCAAGCTAGATACAATAAGATTTGCTTTAAATTGAATGCAAACAGGTTTTATACTAACTTTCAATTTTTTAGCTGAAATCGCATGCTCTTTATTTTTGGCTTTTTGTCGCTGAGGTAAGCCTATTTTGCAAATATCGGTAATTTTGCTCCAATAGCACTTAGAAGCAGGTTTCACGGTAGATATAATAAGAGTTGCTTAAAAAGGAAGGAATACAAGGTTATTACTAACTTTCATTTTTTTAGCTTATATCACATACTCTTTATTTTTGGCCTTGTCTCGCTGAGGTAAGGCCTATTTTTGCAAATATCAGTAATTTTGCTCCGAAAGCACTTAGAAGCAGGTTTCAAGCTAGATACAATAAGATTTGCTTTAAATTGAATGCAAACAGGGTTTATACTAACTTTCTTTTTTTTAGTTGAAATCATAAACTTTGTAATTTTGGCCTTGTCTCTCTGAGGTAAGTCTGTTTTTGCAAACATGTGTCAATTTGCTCCAAAAGCACTTAGAAGCAGGTTTCAAGCTAGTTATAATAAGATTTGCTTTAACAAT